>JARQOC010000003.1:497206333-497246556 GCA_033576535.1 Allobates femoralis
ACAGCAATTCAAACATCTGTACTGGTTCGGTCAGCGGAGCTGGGGTCCACTCTATGCTTTACAATGTGTTGTCCCATGTTATACGAAAACATAAACACATACAAACCAAAAACACTTGTGTAGTTAGCGCTTTAACTTTTTTCCTGTTTGATAACAGTTTGAGAATCCCCAGGGCATGCTGGCACACTAAAGGTGGCGTCAAACGTGTCAACCAAGGCTGCGATGTCAAAAGCGATGCGCGGGTGCGCGCTCGCTTCAGACATCGCAGCCTTGGTGTCACACGGCAACATGTTGCCAATGACGCCTCAGCAATTTGGGCGGAGCCATTGCTCGCTGGGCTGGGATCAACCCAGCGAGCGATCTGCAGCAATACGGCAGTATAGGCTGGATCGCCGCCAACATGCTATTGCGGTGTCAGACGGCGGATCCAGCCTAATCGCTGGTTGCAGATTGACAGGTTTACGTTCATCCTCGTAAACCTGTCAACCTGCGACCAGTGAAAAAATCGCAGTTGTGTCGCACTGTCACTCAGCAAGACGCACTTGCTATATCGCTAGCGACATCGCTGATGTGTTACTTTTCGGCGATGTCGCTCGCGATATTGACACGTGTGACGCCGCCTTAAAACAGATCATCATCTGAAGGCAGAGGTTGTGATCACTGCTGCAGCCAATGACCTCACCCTGAACGAAAATTGATCAGTGACCTCCATTTCAGGGGCCAGTCTAGTCCCCTCGCTCTATGAGCATGATTGGTTGTTCCAACATGTTCAGCGGGATGCCCTGCTCAGTGCGTGAGCAGAGATGAGCTATGCCACCTATGTGGTATCCCAGTACCCATTCTACTTCTGCTGATTGACACAGTTGTGGGTGCAGCAGGAGATTTGTTCCAGTGAACCAGAATTACTTTGTGCACGTGAGTTAGGAAATCTGTCATATGTTATGATGTGAAGTCCATACAGTGGGACAGATAGATGTATAGTTTACATTGTACTTTGCTGCCATCTCAATCTCAAAGTATGTGTATGAAAGTTAGATAATTCTCCTCATAGCTAGCTGCCATAGCAAGTGGGAGGAGCCTCTACCTCAGGCCTCACACACATAGCAACAGTGAGAAGAGCCTCTACCTCAGGCCTCTCACACATAGCAACAGTGGAAGGAGCCTCTACCTCAAGCCTCTCACACATGTCAGAGATGGGAGGAGCCTCTACCTCAGGCCTCTCACACATGTCAAAGATGGGAGGAGCCTCTACCTCAGGCCTCTCACACTTCCTGGGACTGGTTCAAACTGTTTTTTAGTCAGTCTAGTCAAAAGAGGGAGGAACGACTACTTCTCCAGCAGCTCTATCCTATCCCAGTCCAAGCGGAAGGGACATCATTCTCTCACTTTAATTACCTCCACAAAGGAGTGAAGCTTCAAATATCCAGGAATGAGCAGGCAGAACAGGTGCTCCCCTGCATGCTGGTTTATATTGGTTTCCAGTCAGAACCAGTACAATGTGACTTCCACTCCACAAACTTTGTCTGCCCGACCCCCTGCAACAGGGAACAGTAGCACCAAAACCGGGAGTAGCTCCATACCCCATCATCACGGGGAGCCAACCCATGAAGGTTCCTCCATCACCACAGGGAGCCGAGTCGTGAAGGTCCCTCCATCATAGTATTACCTAGCCTGTGCTTAAAGAGGACTGGTCACCCCCCCTCCTGGTGCATGGCAAACTAAATGCAGCACTGAATGCAAATTTCAGTAACGCAGCTTCCAGCAAAATAGTCCTCATGAAGAAGCTCACAAATTGGCAAGTAAAGCAGAAAGAGAATTGGACAGAGCTACTGAGCGAGAAGGTGCAAATATAAAAAAAATATCAACGGTCACATTTTCTTTCATACAGTGCAAGAGTGATAAGAAGGTGACCTGCTTACCATAAGAAGGTACTCCACAGCCCTGTCAGGGTTATTGAAACTAGCTCGGAGGGCGGCAATCACTTGCTCTCGTTCATAGCCCATAGACATGATCTCTGTCACCATATTCTCATATGACTGGCCTGTTACTGAAACAACGAGAATGACATGAGGCAGTGGACAGCATGAAATCACACAACTTTCACCACAGCATTCTTATGATGAAATACTTTCTTTTGGCATAAATTCACAGCTTCAGTAATAAGGTTTCACTGATTACAACCAAGTATTTGATTACTTATGTTTATACTTTAGTAAAACATTTCCTGGAATAGTTACAAAAGCTTTACAATGCTATAACCCAATATGAACAGTACAACTGGACTGCATCCAGCATCTTTCCATTATAAAGTATACATTTACAAAGGCCTGAGATGTTAGGCACACTGGATCTTCATATGCCAAGAGTTAGGGGTGGGGTGCCATTATTGGATCGCATATCAAACTGGCAATAAGCACATTGCCAGATACAAAAAGTTTCTTCTCTTCCTTTCAATGGTATCACCATAATTGGCCCACAAACAAATACTACAGCAAGTTGCAATAGTTTTGTGGCAAAGTATTGTGTATATATATATGTGTGTGTATATATATATATATATATATATATATATATATATATATATTTATATATATTTTTTTTTTTTATTAACACAAGTGCATTGCAGTCAGAAGGGTGAACCCAGAATGTTTTCCACTCCTCCTTCCTAGAGCCACAACTTTATTTATATGTCAATAAAGCCATGAGGGCTTGTTTATTGCGGGACGAGTTGTAGTTTTGAATGACAATTTGTTTTACCATATAGTGTACGGAAAAATGGGAAAAAAATTCCAAGTGTAGTGAAATTGCAAAACAAAAGTGAAAATACACATTTGTTTTTTTTTTCATCGTGTTCACTATATGGTAAAAATGACGTGTCCGTATGTCTTAGGTTAGTACGAGTTTGTAGATACTAAACATGTATACTTTTACTGTTATCTAAGTGGTGAAATAACATTCAGAATATTGCACTTTTGCGCCATTTTCTGCAGCCTATAGCGTTCTCATTTTTTGTGATTTGAGCTGATGTTTCTAATGGTATCATATTTGGGTAGACGCACTGTTTTAATCTCCCATTATTGCATTTGTTTGCAATGTTGCAGCAACCAAAAAAAAAAAACAACGTAATTTTGGTGTTTGGAATATTTTTTCCATTACACAGTTTACCGATTTGATCAATTGATTTTATGATTTTAATAGATCAGGTATTTCGGAACGCGGTGATACCAAAAGAGTTTTTTTTTTTTAAGAGGGGGGGAAAAGGGGGCGATTTGAACTTGTGCAAAAAATGTGTTTTTGGTCTCCATGACAAAAAAAATGGTGACACCTGAATCCGGGGAAAACAGGAAGAACTGGCTGCATCCAGTTCAAAGCTGCATACACATGGATAGCGACAAACACCACTGTGAATCCAGCCTAAGTTTGCATACAGATATAGCTGTCAATCACTGGGTAGGACGTCCTACTGGACCCAAGGGAAACGAAAGGGCAGAGATTTCAGGTCAGAAAACACAAGTTGAATTGAGTAATTTCTCAAAACCATATAGCAATTTGTTCAGCTTCTCCTGCTTTACAGCATGTCCATGATATATTGCACTACATTTCCAAATGGACAGGTTCCCTTTAAGCAGCTTACAAGATAAGAATCCCCCTCATTACATCAAACATGTAAAAACCCACAAAGAAGACACTAAACCCACCCAGTGCGCTTGTGGCATCTTCAAAAAGGGAAGGTCGAGAAGAATCACTGGGTATGCTAGAGAAAAAAAAAAAAATGGTTACATTGAGTTGGTTAGGACTCACATACTGTATCAAGGTTATCAAGGAGGTTTAGCACTGCCAAATTTAGAAGCAGCAACACTAACCCCCCAAAGAAAGCATTAAAAAAATAAATGTAATTTGCTAGTATAAAATGTAGTAATATATGTACTTTAGCCAAGGGCGTATGTACTTATTAAGATTGTTGCTTTCTTTTACACTTGTTAATCACGAATATGCTAAGTGCAACAAGTCGCAGTTCCCATCAGCGTTAGAGCCTTAAGGCCCCTTTATACGCTTTCCAGCGAACCCACCAGGCCGAGATCATTGGAAAGTCTCTATGCAGTCGCTGGTGAGCTGTCAAACAGACAGACTCACCAGCGACCTGTCAGCAGCGACATCGCTGGTAACCAGGGTAAATATGGGGTAAGGGTGCCTTCACATTTGCGTTTGGAACGCAGCACACCGAACGCAGCAAAATGCTTGCGCACATGCGTTCCTATGTTTAACATGGGAACGCATGTGCCAGCATTAGGCTGCGTTCGGTTGCGTTTGGATGTGCACAATTTGTGCACCCTCCAAGCGCACTATGTTGCATCTTTTGTGCGTTTGCGGCGCTTGTTTTATCTGCAAGCGTCCGCAAGTGCACAAACCATGCAATGAAGTCAATGGATCCGCAGTGTCCTCCGCATGACAGTGCAGGAGAACGCTGCGGATCTCATTGAAATCTCTCCCGGTGGCCGCCAGTGATCAGCTACAGCCGCCGCTGCTCTCCCGCCGGTGTCAGTGCAGGGGATTTGAAGAAACAGCTGATCTGACAGCTGTTTAAATATCCCGCGCCGACACCGAATAGGTGATGTCGGCGCGAGAGATTTGAAGCAGCGATCAGCTGTTTCTTATCTCCTGCACCCATATCACCCTGTTCGGTGTCTGCACGGGAGATTTAAACAGCTGTTAGATCAACTGTTTCTTGAAATCTCCCATGGCGGGAAATCAGCTGTGGCCGGGAGGAGGAGATCTCCACCGCTGATCTCCTCCTCCCGGCCGCCCCGCGAGACAGCTCATTGGCTGGCCGGGGTGCATACTAATGTGAACACATGCGGAGATTCTCCACTGCGTTCACATCAGTATGGGCTCCGTTGCACTGCGTTTGCGTCTGCATGCCATACTCATGCAGACACAAACGCAAGTGTGAAGGCAGCCTAACTGAGCAGAGTGCGCTGCTTAGTTACCTGGTCTTTACCCTGGTTACCAGTGCCCAGCATCTAATGTGCGGTGCTGGGCAATGGCTGGGAGGTCGCTGATAGTTGGTCTCTCGCTGTCACACACAGTGGATGCGTGCTGACCAGCAGGAGACCAAGGACCAAAAAAAATGGTCCTGAACGATTTGTAGCGATCAGCAACCTCACAGCAGGGGCCTGATCGCTGCTACGTGTCACACACTGACATCGCTGGAGAAGTCGCTGTTACGTTTCAGCGATATCACTAGCGATGTTGCAGTGTGTGAAGTACCTCTTAGATTTGATGACAACACACAATCTATTAATAGAGATCATCATACGGAATTGGCATTTCATAGGATAGGTCCAACATTGAATAGTGGTGAACTTTATAAAACAAAACCATAAACCAAATGTGAACAGGGCCTTATGTGTATGAGACAAAAAATATAAAGTGACCACTTATCCATGAGTTCTGAATGAAAGCCACTGCCAGGCACTATCTGGCGATGGCTTGTACACGTCGAGAACAAAACATTAGGTATATTGATATTCAGCTTGCCTGAGCATTCTATCCTACCCCCAAGTTCATCATAAAACAAGGGGTGAAAGGTTACACTGAACTTCTTTAGATCATTTTAGCAGACAGTAACAAATACTTAGAGGTTGCCTACTACCCTAAGTGAGTTACAGGTTTAGATTGAGGAAAATCTTCCTGAATGACTCCTTATATAGTCATATGAAAAAGTTTGGGCACCCCTCTTAATCTTACTCTTTTTTTTTTGTTTAAAATTGGTTTATTGCAACAGCTATTTCAGTGTGATATATGTAATAACTGATGGACACAGTAATATTTCAGGATTGAAATGAGATTTATTGTACAAACCAAAATGTGAAATATGCATTATTTCAAAAATTGACAGATGCAAAAGTATGGGCACCTCAACAGAAAAGTGACATTAATATTTAGTAGATCCACCTTTTGCAAAAATAACAGGCTCTAGTCGCTTCCTGTAGCTATTAATGAGTTCCTGGATCCTGGATGAAGGTATTTTTGACAATTCCTCTTTATAAAACAATTCCAGTTCAGTTAAGTTTGATGGTCGCCGAGCATGGACAGCCAGCTTCAAAACATCCCACAGATGTTCAATGATATTCAGGTCTGGGACTGGGATGGCCATTCCAGAACATTGTTAATTGTTCCTCTGCATGAATGCCTGAGTAGATTTGGAGCGGTGTTTTGGATCATTGTCTTGCTGAAAGATCCATCCCCGACGTAACTTCAACTTTGACACTGATTCTTGAACATTATTCTCAAGAATCTGCTGATACTGAGTGGAATCCATGCGACCCTCAACTTTAACAAGATTCCCTGTGCCATCATTGGCCACACAGCACCAAAGCATGATGGACCCTTCTGCCAAATTTGACACTGGGTAGCATGTGTTTTTCTTGAATGCTGTGTTTTTGTGGCGCCATGCATAACGCCTTGTTGTATGAACAAACAACTCAATCTTTGTTTCATCAGTCCACAGGACCTTCTTCCAAAATGAAACTGGCTTGTCCAAATGTGCTTTTGCATACCTCAGGCGACTCTGTTTGTGGCGTGCATGCAGAAACGCTTCTTTCGCATCACTCTCCCATACAGCTTCTCCTTGTGCAGTGTGCGCTGCATTGTTGACCGATGCATAGTGACACCATCTGCAGCAAGATGATGCTGCAGGTCTTTGGAGGTGGTCTGTGGATTGTTCTTGACTGTTCTCACCATTCTTCTTCTCTGCCTTTCTGATATTTTTGTTGGCCTGCCACTTCTGGCCTTTACAAGAACTGTCCCTGTGGTCTTCCATTTCCTTACTATGTTCCTCACAGTGGAAACTGACAGGTTAAATCTCTGAGACAACTTTTTGTATCCTTCCCCTGAACAACTATGTTGAACAATCTTTTTTTTTCAGATCATTTGAGAGCTGTTTTGAGGAGTCCATGATGCTACTCCTCAGAGAAGATGCAACTAGGAGAACAACTTGCAAGTGGACACCTGAAATAGCCCGGTGTATCCAATCATGAGAAAAGCTATGTAGTACAAAGCTCAATAAGGTTACCAAACCAATTTAGTGCTTCAGTAAGTCAGTAAAAAGTAGTTAGGAGTATTCAAATCATGAAAATCAGAAGGGTGCCCATACTTTTGCACCTGTCAATTTTTGAAATAATGCATATTTCACATTTTTGGTTAAGTTACAATAAACCTCATTTCAATCCTGAAATATTACTGTGTCCATCAGTTATTACATATATCACACTGAAATAGCTGCTGCAATAAAACAATTTTTTTTTTTTATTTTTATTAAAGTTTAAAAAAGAGTAAGATTAAGAGGGGTGCCCAAACTTTTTCATATGACTGTACTTTTGTGCCAAATTTTATTTTCTCTGCTTTACATCCTGTGTCCCAGCATTAGCTCTGTTGTCATAGTGATCACTTCCTCTTCAGAGTCCTCTGCATCCTCCTTGCTACATACTCCATTCTTCCTTGTGCTGGGCTGCAAGCAAGCAGTGAGTGCAGACCTGTAACTCAAACGCCTGCCACTTCTCCCCAAGTCCAATACTATCTCATGCATAGGAAACTGCAAGGAATAGAGATGATGCACAAAACACCATTACACCAGCTCTGAAAAAGCATCTCCTACTCTCCGACTGGAGGCTTTTTGCCAAGAATGGACAGCTTTACTATCAGAGAAAATGAAGAGCCACATCCACACCTACCACAAAAAACATCAAGCTATCATTGATGTTAGAGGGGGCAATACAAGGTATTAAGAACTGGGATATGAGAACCTTTGATCAGGGTCATTTGGATGTTTTTGAAACAAACAGAGCAGGATGTTTTTGGCCCCCATGTATCCCTATGGCACCGGAGTGGCCCTATTTGGCCATCCGGTTTTGTGAATCCGATGCAGGATTCGTTTCTGTCCTGTTTTTCACCTGTCCCAAAAACGAGACCTGCAACGTTTTTGGGCTCCGGTGACAAAACAGGACAGAAACAAATCCTGTCCTGACCGCCACACTTATCATGGGGGCCTATGGCACCGAATATGGGAATCAACAGAATTGTTCCCCAGATCCAGTTCCAGGGTACAGAGCATGCGCAGAACAGGAGCTCTGCTGTATACCCATGGTAAATATGTGTAATATCACTATATACACTGTTGAAGTGATGTTAAATAAAGGGATGATTAAAAATAAAAAATTAATTCTCATCTGTCCGCAACAGTATCCCACGGTGAATACAAAGCTTAAGGACCTTGCATGATGTCACCGGGAGGGGCGGGGCAACTCGATCACATGACCGCATAAGATTTGCTGATGTGGTAATGTGATCGGATTGCCCCGCCCCTCCCGGTGACATCATGCAAGATCCTTGAATGGCTGGGAGAGCTGCAGTCAGTGTCACTCGTGGTCGCCGGAAGGTGAAGATTTATTATTTTTTATTTGTACATCGATACACTGCTAAAGTGATATTACACCGTGCCGACATAGTGATGACAGCGGCCTCGGCTCCCTGTTGCTCTTTCTGTGTCCGGATACCGGACCGGACACAGAAATGGCCTTCGGAGTTGCCAGTCCGGTGCTGTCCGTTGGATCCTGCAAAAAACAGGATCGAACGAACAGGAACAAAACCGTAGTGTGAAGCCAGCCTAAGCAGAGTATCAATGCAAAAGTACAATACTTAAAGAAGAAAACCAGAGTAAAAAATAAAGCAGAGAAACAATGTAAAAAAAATACAATACAGTAATTAAATACAATAAGCACAGAATCAATGTAAAAACTACAACTTCACAAGAAGTCAGGAGATTATCATCCAGAAGTCATGTGACCAGAAGAGCAGCTCAGGTTACAGCCAGATTTGTCAAAGTAACGTATTTATTGACCTGCTTAGCAATGGCAGTCAGTTCACATGAAAGGGACTAGTCAATTAGTGGACAACCTCTGTAAGGCCCCTTTCACATTAGCGTTCTTCGCTGATCGTGGCAGATGCGGCGGATTTACAACATCTGCCGCATAACTGTCACACTTGCGGCAAGCCTTATGCAATGTCTATGGGGCTTACGGCAGGTGCGGTCTAGTTGTGGTTTCGACACTTGCGGCAGCTGCGACTGCAAAAAAAACGCTGCTTACCACGTTTTTTTCGCTGCCACAAGTGCCGAAACTGCAACTATGCCGCACTTGCCACAAGCCCCATAGACATTGCATGGGGCTTGCCGCAGGTGGACTGCAAGTGTGACGGTTAGGCGGCAGATGCGGCAAGTCCGCCACATCTGCCGCGATCAGCGAAAAACGCTGATGTGAAAGGGGCCTAAGTGTCAACCAGGAAAGGCCAAAAAATGCATACATACCTGCACTCAGTTGAAGTTGGGCTCACTGTTTCCTCAGGGCTTTCAGATTTCTCTTCAGGTTTAGGAGCAGGCTTAGGTACAGCATTGACGGGGAGCTCCATAGGGAAAGGACTAGGTATAGGGATGTTGGGATTAGGATAAGGGAGAGATAGGGCGGCATTGGTTCGAGAAATTGGTGTGTATGTCAAGGGTGGTGATGCAGGGGCTGCAGTAGCAGTGCTGGCTGGCTGGGATGGTGCTGGAGCTGGCGCAGACGAACCAGTAGATGCCTTTGGCTGAAAGATAAAAACAACTTAATCACAAACTCTGAAAAGCATTTTTTATTAATACCTGGCAGTATAAGAACAAATGCATCTTTTATAATTAGACATTATGTGATTGATTACACAAGGTGTATATATGACATACACAACAGTTCATAAGCATCTCATATCCAATATTCATACCTATAGAGCAGTGCGTCACCAACCTGTGACACAGGAGCTAAAAGTAGCTTGCACGCCCAAGATAAGTGCCTTGTGGCTGTCTAAGGTTATGTTCACACTGGACGTTTTTGATCCATTATTAGTGCTGCATTTTTCTTTAGATCTTCACCAAAAACTGATCAGTCCCTGCGTCTGCCAGCACAGTGAATGGATTTTCAATTTGCTGTGCAGACATCAGAGTTTTTGACTGCTGTGTTAGTGATGTAGAAAGCGCATCAAGAATATACGTGCAGGTCTTGTCAGTGCCTGGAAGAATGACATCGCCAGGGTCGCTGTAGGATCGCCAGGGAGGGAAAGAAAGTGTGTGTTTGCCTCTGTCTCCCGAAAATGAAGCAAAGAAGCAACACAAACAGATGATATGTTTGTGATGCTTTTTTGCCAAAAAAATAGGATCAGTTTTTGGTGCAGAAACTAAACCAAAACCAGATCAACAAAAACGGAGCACAAACACTGTGTGAATGAAGCCCAACAGCTTGGTTTATTGACACCCTGTCTAGCAAACATCTATGAAGAGCAGGTCTCCAAGTGGGGACTTAACGAGTGGCCCTGCACAGAAAGGCAGACCTGGATGTACATATGACTATGGAGTGCAGGGTGTAAGGGGTAGAGGAGTAAATATAGGATACACTGCTAGAGGGGAACTTAAAGCGGAGTGCAATTGTGTGGAGGGTGTGCTTGATACGAAAATACCAAATGAGTGTACAGTAGGAAGGCACAAGGTCTCCGTGTGCCTTCTGTTGGGAAGCTCTGTCTTGACAGTAATGGCAGGCTTTGTGTGTCACTACTGTGGGCAGAGCGGATCTGAATGTAGCTTGCGACCATCTCAGAGTTGAATGTGGCTAAAGGCAAGAAAGGTTCAGGACTGCTGCTATGGAGAATACTATAACAAAGGAGAAAAAAAGCACTCAGAGTGAACAACATGATGTGAAATGCCGCTCACCCTGTGGTATTGCATGGAGTTCATACCCAAGGTGCAGCATCTCACTGAATTACTGGTATAGTAAGGATAATAGAACTACACAATGCATCTCATCTTTATAGTTTAGGAAGGCACTGACAAAACCTGTTTAACCAGCCCGACTAAGCCAAATATTTGAATTCTGATCAGTGTTACTTTATGTGTAATAACTTTGGAATACTTCAACATATCCCAGTGATTCTGAGATTTGTCTGAATCACATATTTACAAGATTTACATGGAAACTCCAATTTAAAGGGATCCTGTCACCCCCAAAACACCTCTAAACCTATTAAAAGCTGTCCCTAGAGCATATTAACACTTACCCTACACTCCTTTTACCTCCTAAATGCACATAGTCAAAGTGAATAAAAACGTTATTATAGTACCTCATTACTGATGATAATGAGTGACTATGCTATTCATAGTCACTCATCCAGGCTGCCCCTCTTCTTCATATCACGCCTGAATAGGCGTGATCTACATCCCAGATTCAAATTCGCGCCTCCCTGCACGCCTCCCCGCTGTGCCCTGTGTCGTCCGAGGCTGCAGTGTGGCTGGGTGACGCGATCCGCGTATTCCCGGCGCCGGGTGACGTATTTACACCCGGGCCGCGCTGTCAGCTTCAAAATGCGCATTGCGCATTTTGAAGCTGACAGCGTGGCGCGCATGCGCATTGCGCATTTTGAAGCTGACAGCGCGGCGCGGGTGTAAATACGTCACCCGGCGCCGGGAATGACGCGGATCGCGTCACCCAGCCACACTGCAGCCTCGGACGACACAGGGCACAGCGGGGAAGTGTTAATATGCTCTAGGGACAGCTTTTAATAGGTTTAGAGGTGTTTTGGGGGTGACAGGATCCCTTTAAGTGCTCAGTGCAGAGTGCAGGATAAATGTGAGCCGCTATTTACTGTGATCTAATGGAGACGGGACAAATCACCAGGTCAAAAATTGATATTTTTTTCTTTACACAATTTACAGTGTGGTATAAGTGATTAGACGGATTTATGCTGCAATCCAGTACAATTAGGCTATGTTCACACAGTGTGTTGTAGTCACATTTTTTTTCTGCAGTAAAACCGAGGGTTATACTATTTGTAAGCAATTTCCCTGGCAGGAAGCTTCCTATGTTTATCTTTAACCCATTCACCCCTGGACGATTTAACATTTTTCCCTCCACTTCTTTGATAGATCGGGCATTTCTGAACACGGTAATACCAAATGTGTATTTTTTTTTAAACGGTTTTCTTTTCAATGGGCCAAAAGGAGGTGATTTGAAGCTATGGCTCTTGTTTTCTGTTTTATTTTTTTTCCTTTAGTTTACACTGCCCCCTGCATCAGCACTGCACATGCCTATCGCTTCTCATGTGCTCAGATGAGCTGCTGCACAGGAGAAATAATTGATTTATGTGGATGCCGGTGCTCGCTAGGCATACGCAGGAAGTGATCCCAAACAGAACCTGGGGTCATCAATGGACCCCAAGCTGCCAAGATAACCATTGAGGTCCTGTGATCGCATCATTGGACCTCTGATGCCGGCAGGGAAGACGCAATCCCCGCTGCTGTACTCTGGATCACGCTGTCAGTGATTGACAGCAAGATTCAAAGGGTTAACAGCACCGATCAAATAAGTGATCTGATCAGTGTTGTAAGCTTCACATGACATATATAGGGAGCTTGCATCAGGAGGGCCATAGCCAGTGACGTAGATATAAGTCCTTGCTCGTGAAGGGATTAAATATGTTTACTTTAATTTTTCTTACTTAGTTCCTCTATGGCACTAAATTTTTACTGGTCTAATCTATTGCAATGCACATGTACTGCAATGAATTAGAGCTGTCAGTGTTAGACTGGGGTCACAGGACCGTTTCTCTGTCATTCAAGTTTGATAAGCGCACAATCCAATTTACCAAATTTAGGCCTGCAATTTTTTTTTCCCTATGGACAGACATTTTCAAGAGGGAAAAAAATAAATAAATTGTACATGTGAACAGACAATAATATTCTAGGAACAAGCACCATCCATCAAAACGATGGACTGCACTTGTCCGATTTTCTGCACAAGCCCTTACACTGACAAAATACCTTTTAGACTCTGTTCTTAGCATGGTATAATAAAGGTACTGTAGCTGGCAGACCATATGGGGTGCCGATGGTTTGAAAGGGAGCAAACTTAATCATCTCTCAACCTTTTAAATGCTGCAAATGCTACTGATAGCAGCATATAGAGGGGACAACTACTGAAGCTTTTTTTGTGTCACCACTGGAGTGGTGCTTTACAACTAAGTCCTCTGCCGATCTTAAACTCATTCTCTGGCATCTTGCTTCTTTACAGCATCACTCTGGTCCTAAAACACCATCTTGTACCTGTAACGTTTGACTGTCCGAAAGTCAGAAATAACGTCACAAGCTCCCAATACAAGTGTATGAGAGCCGGAACAAAGCATTGAGCTCTGACCTCCAACTCGCTACATTAAACACTGGAGCGCCCCAAGGTCACAAATCACAGGACACCGAGCAGAGCGGCAGCTATAACAGAACACTTAGGCAGAGGAGTACTGAACAGGGAGTAAAAAATTTGGAGGGTTCTTTAGAAAGCCTGGGTGAGAGCTGCTGTCACTTAAGCCAAGACCCCAGCTCTGACTGCGCATGCACAACCTCTGTGCCCACATGAAGTCAAGATGTACCGGTAGATCTACTTACTAGAATGCACTGCTAAATAGAATGGCAAGGGCGGGAAAGGGGTAAGAGGAGTTAAGGCGATTGACCAACAGTAAAATTATTAGTTTTAATCTCTATGCATGGACTGATTAAAAATAAACAGACATGCACCTCTTTCAGTGCCCCCATGGATTCAGAGCAGGCTGCTCCGAAAAGGATGCCAACTTCGGAAAGGGGCAGTGACCAATTCCAGAGCTGGCCCACACCATCGTAGCAGCCTACTTTGGATCCACAATTTATTTGTAATCAATCCACACCTCCTAAAAAAAATGAAATGGAAATAAACAGGGAAAATCCCTACATTCCTTCCAGTCAAGGCTATAGTTTGCGTATTCACGGACAGTTGAGGGTTTCTTACTCTGCAGCAATCATTTATTCAATATTATCCATTACTGATAAAGCAGCTCTCCATTATTACCCTGTAGTTTGAAGAGACATCAATGTAACTCTATATTACCAGGGTACAGATAGTAACTTACTTTTGTCACCATCACCACTACAAAGTTTTTCTCGTCAATCTTGTAATCTTTGAGTGCCGTGTCATCATTAAGGATCTTTCCTAGAATGAAGCAGACAGGTTATTAAACACTAGAAGGGGGACCTTTGGCCAAACTCCTCTCAAGTTATCAGTTTCTGTTCTCATTAGTGCGAGTCAGTCAATCTATCAAGGTCATAGCAAAAACACAACAAACTGCACATAAACCCGTTGGTGACGGAGCCAATTTCCACCTTAATGACCAGACCATTTTTTTGCAATTCTGACCGTGTCCCTTTAGGAGTTATAACTCTGGAACGCTTCAACGGATCTCAGTGATTCCTTGTTTTTTGTGACATATTAGACTTCATGTTAGTGGTAAATTTAGGACAATATTTTTGTGGAAAAAAAAAAATGGAATTTTGGCAAACATTTTGCAATTTTCAACTTTTGGACTTTTATTCCATCAAAGAGGACCTGTCACCCCCCTGGTGCATGGCAATCAAAATGCACCACTGGATGCAGCGTGTCAGCTGCATTCAGGTAAGGGGTCCTCCATGACTCCAGCCCCCCGTACCCTGAGAAATAGACTTTATTGATGTCCTGAGGGGACTTACTGAGTGATGAGTCATCGCTGCTGCTAGTGTCCTCCCCGCCCCCAGCCTTCTGTGTGCCACCTCCTTTATTTGTCTCCCCTCCTCACCTCGCCTCCTCCATGCTGCTCTGCAGAGAAAGCAATGGGCGGATCGGGACCGGCAGCTGACACTCCTCCTGCAGGTGACGTCAGTGCCGGAGCCCACCCTGCTCCAGCTTATGCATGTACAGCAGGGCGGGCTCCGGCGCTGATGTCACCAGCTGGAGGCGTGTCAGCTGCTGGGACCCAGTCCCGCCCATTGCTCGGTCTGCGTCTGCTTGAGCTCAAAAGCAGAGCAGCATTGAGCGGCCAAGGGGAGACAAATAAATGAGGCGGCACTGAGGGGGCTGGAGGTAGCACACAGAAGACTGGGGGCGGGGAGGACACCAGCAAAAGTGATGACCCATCACACAGTAAATCCATCCGGACTCACTATGTGTAAGATTTATAAAGAGTATTTCTCAGGGTACAGGGGGGCTGGAGCCATGGGGGACCTCTTCCCTGAATGCAGCTGACACACTGCATTCAGTAGTGCATTTAGATTGCCATGCAACGGGGAGTGGTGACAGGTCCTCTTTAAACCAGAGAGTTTTGTCACACAAACTAGTTAATAAATAACATTTCCCACATGTCTACTTTACATCAGCACAATTTTGGAAACATTTTTTTTGTTAGAAAGGTTCAAAGTTCATCAGACGTTTCTCATTTTTACATCAAAATTTACAAAACTATTTTTTTGTAGGGACCACATCACATTTGAAGTGACATGGAGGGGTCTACATGACAGAAGACACCCAAAAATAACACCATTCCAAAAACTGCACCCTTCAAGCTAGCTACTCAAACCACATTCAAGAAGAATATTCACCCTTCATGTGCTTCACAGGAATGAATGAAAAGTGGAATGAATAAATAAATGCATTTATATTTTACCTAAAAATGTTGCTTTAGCATCAATTAATTCAAGGGATAGTATGACAAAAATTAGATGCTAAAATTTGTTACCCAGTTTCTTCTAAATACACTGATACCCCAGATATCGTCAGAAACCGCTGTTCGAACAAACGGTAGGGCTCAGAAGGTACGGAGCGCTATTTGAATTTTGGAAAGCAAATTTGACTGTAATAGATGACAGGTACAATCTTGCATATCCCGGACCCTAAACTACCTAAACAGTAGAAACTCCCCACAAGTGACCCCATTTTGGAAACTAGATCCCTTGAGGGGGTCTAGTTTCCAAAATCGGGTCACTTGGGGGTTTCTGCTGTTTAGGATCCCTAGCGACCCTGCAAATGTGACATGGTGCCCACAATTTATTTCAGCTTTTCTAAAATTCATATACTGCTCCTTCCCTTCTGAGCCCTCCCATTTGTCTAAACAGAACATATTGGCTACTTATGGGGCATCGTTGCGCTCATAAGAAAGTGGGTAACAAAGTGTGGAATCCACTTTTTAGTGATACCTCTCGTAAAAGTGAAAACTTTGGTGCTAAAGCAACACTTGTGTGAAAAAAGAGAGAATTTTCAATATGACAACCTAATGTTATCAAGATCTCTGAAGTAAGTGTGGGTTCAAAATGCTGTGCATACCACTGTATAAAATCCTTGAGGATTATATCTAGGGGTATAGTAAGCATTTGGAACCTACAGCTAGTTCACAGAATTTGATAACAATAGGTTGTCATATTGAACATTTTTTTTCACACAATTTCTCACTTTTAGGGCATGTGCACAAGATCCGGAGACACTGTGTCCTGGACATCTCCTCTCCTGCATTTTTTTATTATTTAAGTATTAAATTTTTAAAACAAACGACATGGGGTTTTGCCATATTTTTGTTGCCAGCCAGGCACAGCAGGCAGCTATGGGCTGCCACCAACCCCGGCTGCCTAGTTTTACCAGGCTAGAAACCAAAAATACAGGGAAGCCCTTTTTTCTAAATTATTTCATGAAATAATTAAAAAATAAATAAATAAAAATTATGTGGAGCTTTGCTGTATTTTTGGGCCAGCCAGGTACAACTAGGTAGCTGGGAGCTGGAATCCTCAGCATAGGGTGGCCTAAGCTGTCTGGGCGCACCCCCACACCACCCCTCGCTACAAATTGCAGTCCGCAGCCGCCCCAGAAAACGGCACATTCATAAAAGCGCCATTTTCTGGCACTGTATCCGACTCTTCCAGCTGCTGTGTAGCGGTGGCACACTTGGGTAATAGGGAGTTAATGCCAGCTTTGTTTTGGCATCTGGCGCTAAGCCCGAGATTCATAATGTCGGGCCAACATTAGACCTGGCCATTAGGAATCTAGTAAATAGTAAGGAATACACAGCACAGGGAAAATATTTTTATTGTAAAAATAAAAACAAAAAAAAACACACACAAACACGTATTTAGAGCCCATCTTTATTGCTCTGGCAATGTAGTCCAGTTGGCGGTCTCTGGCAGGCTATCCCCCTATTCTATAAGAGCAGGCACCCTGCCAGCGGGTTTACAGTTCATGAACTCAGTGAGTTCATGACAGGTCACAATCCTCAGGTCACTTGTGATCTGCCTGATGATCTCCTAAGCAGACCATCATCACTGTGTGGTCACACAGGGGTTAACTGATCTGCATGATGATCTGCTTAGGAGATCATCATGCAGATCAGTTAACCCCTGTATGACCACACAGGGATGATGATCTGCAGTTAAACCCCTGTGTAAGCCGTCGTCCCCTGCACCGCCGCGCGTGCACACACACACAGGAGAGGTGCGGGACCGGAGGCAGGCTGAGGTAAGAGACGGGAGGCCGAGAGAGGTGGGAGGGACGGAGAGGCAGGACCTTAACTGGATGACTGAAGGGGTGGGGACCTGACTTGGGGACAAGGGTCTGACAACCACATCCGAACTGACTTTTGATCAGATAAGATGGAGTTGTGGAGGAGGCATCGATGGCAGCAGCGGTTACCGGAGTGGGGAGTGGGGGTGCTGGTGACACTGAGGGGAAACTCTGAGGGAACTGTGGGGGACCAGAGATGGCATCTCTATGTGATCTGACCTGTCAGATCTCATAGATTCAGGCGAGGTGCCAGGTTTTCTCACCTGCCACGGCCATTTTGGGAGCTCAAGGGGAGGAGTGGGGGTGGGAGTTTATCGGCACCAGGGGTCTTGGGGGCAGCATCTCTTTTTCATCCGACATGTGTGATCATGTCGGATGAAAGAGGGAGTATTTTTTACTGAGGATTACTTATTTTGTAACGTGACAGCCGGTAAACGGTGTTTACCGGTCATCACATTACCAGTAACAAAACGGCCCAATTCCTAACCTGCAGGGTCTCATCTACCCTTAGTAATTGAAGCCCCGGAGATTTTGCGGTCACCAGGGGGCACACTACAGGCTTATTCCTGGCTGACGTCTAAAGACATCAGCCAGGCATAGGTACCCTAATTTTCTGATGTCTAAAGTCATAAGGCTGTCGCTATGGGGTTAAAAATACTGGAACCCCAACACAAAACTAATGGACATCATTCCAGTCTGTTCCTAATCACTGCCATTTATTTGCCAAAAAGACCCAGCATAACGCTCATTTGTCCAGCCAGGGCTTTAGAGTGAACAGATCATTACAAAGTGTATTACTTCTCCACACAAGCAATATATTATTAATTTATATAGCACCATTAATTCCATGGTGCTATACATGAGAAACGGTTACATATGAAATTAGAGATATCATTTACAGTAAACAAATGACAGACTGGTACAGAGGGGAGAGGACCCTGTCCTTGCAGGCTTACATTTTACAGGATACATATGTACAGGATACATATAGACAAGATATACAGGATACATATATACAGGATATATTAGTCAGTGCCTGGAATTACCTGCATAAATTAATTTTTGGCCAGCAACTGGAAATGCATCCTTTCCCTTCTCTTGCTCAATTTTCTCCTTCAAAGCTTTAACCTGTTGAGAAAATAATTTGCGTTAGGTGATTCTTCTAGACATGTTGGGTACAATCGGTTGTCATCAGTATCAGTCAGATGTACACAGTGTCCGCTGAACAGCACGGCTCCCTTTGCCGTAGTGGCCAAGAAGAGTCCAACAGCGGTGGACATGACTGCAGAATCGAAGCCCTATGAACTTTCCTACTGGCAACCCAGGGTCTCTTGATTAATGAGCCTCATTGAGATGCAGGCATGACGATGCACTAGGTTGAGGGTGCGTGCACCTGATCAGTATACGCAGCGTCTTGCCGCTGCGTCGTACAGTACAAGCATAGTGGATGGGATTTCAAGAAATCCCATCCTCACTATGCTTAACCCGCCCACAGCGTGTTTGGAGCTGTGGTGCGGGTTGCTGGCAGTCCGCTCCTCCGCAGCATGTATATTTCATGCTGCGGAGACGGAAGCGGCTGCCATTGGGTGACTGCAGGGAAAAGCCGCACATTGTGAGTACAGGGTGGCTGCGGTCTCTCTGCGGCCACCCGCGGCTTCACTCAGGTCTGGAGGAGCTGCGTCCAACACGCAGCTCCTCCGGACCGTGAGCACATACCCTAACTGATCAAAAAAGCTGTGAATGCTAGAAGCTTAATAGGTTCACAGGGCTGAGCAATTTGTTTTTTTTGTTCAATTGACCTATGAATTCACATACAAACAAGATATGTGCAAATTATGTGTTTCTGTAAAGTGCTAATTTGTTTGATACACACATACATGTATTCATAATCTGTAATTTCTAATATACTCAGATTGACAAGTCAAGAAATGCAGGCAGGATACAGTGTCTCAAAAATCTTTAAGTTTGTATCATACCACCCCTACCCATCCACACCACAGCAAATTGTGTTATGCTAAAGGTACCGTTACACGCTTCAATGTCATTAAGATATCACCAACGATCTCACAGGAGCGCGGTCAATAGAACATATTTATGACACAGTTGGTGAGATGTCAACAAGGGAGTTTCTGGGGGCACCATAATCAGTTAAATATAGGATCCATCCCTCTATGCAGAGGCTACTCAAATGAAGAAGAAAAGAACATAGAGAAAGGGATGATCACTAAAATCAAATTTTATTCAAACATTAGAACACAGACGAACACCAAGACCCACCTCCTTACAGATAAAATCAATTAAAAACAAGATTGTAGTAAAGCTGGTGTACATGAGGTAAATATAAATCAATAGAGCAAAGGGATACAATTTGGGCTAGAACACTCAGTAAAACTGATCAATGCCTCAATTATGGTCAACATCACCATGAAACATAACATGGGCTTCAAACAAATGCCTAGTCAAAGAGGGCAAGTCGGTGTGCCAGCAATCCCGGTAACTCACCTCTTTTTTTCCCTGAGGAAGTCCTAGGCGGACGACACGCGTCGAGTCCTTGGATAGCTGGTGACTGGGTATGTGAGCATTACTATTACAATCTGATTGAGGTGCTCCAGTGCTATTTGGGTGATTCAGGCCCCAGTTGCAGCCAAACATTTATGTGACCTGTTGGTCCTTTGCTATGGTGAGCCTGGATGGCCCGGATTGCTGGTACACTGACTTGCCCTCTTTGACTAGGCATTTGTTTGAAGCCTATGTTATGTTTCATGGTGATGTTGACCATAATTGAGGCATTGATCAGTTTTACTGAGTGTTCTAGCCCAAATTGTATCCCTTTGCTCTATTGATTTATATTTACCTCATGTACACCAGCTTTACTACAATCTTGTTTTTAATTGATTTTATCTGTAAGGAGGTGGGTCTTGGTGTTCGTCTGTGTTCTAATGTTTGAATAAAATTTGATTTTAGTGATCATCCCTTTCTCTGTTCTTTTCTTCTTCATTATAGTTGGTGAGATGTCACACGTCTAGATATCGTGGATGACGCACAAATGATGTATTCAGCAGTTATCGTTTGCACAACCCAGCGAACAATACTTGTTCACTGTTGTGAATAAGAGAAGTCGTTAACTACGTCGTTAACGAAGTGTTGCACAGAACGATGCAGCAGGTTGGCTGATCGAGGATCGTCTGATTTGAGAACATGTTCTCAAATCTGCGATCAACGATCCAACGATTTATCGTAGTCGTATCTCTTGTTACACGCAACAACGTCTTAACAATGTCATTTGAACAACTCCAAACCTGGGACGTTTGAGCGATATCGTTCACGATCTTGTACCGTGTAACACGGCCTTAAGTCCTTCCCTAACCTATCCCAGTCCTTTATAGCTGCCCACACTAAGTAAATAGTGCAAAACAAAAGTGAAGGAACAGCTCTGTCAATGGGATGTCACAGGAGGATGAAATATTTTGGCCAAGTGTGGTCATCTATGATAACTGCTATCCACTGGACGAGATTTGTGCACTGTAATGGCCCCTTTACACGCAGCTACAGGTGACAGGTTTTCCACAGGTAACTTACTGGTTGCAGTGAAATCATGGAGACATAGTTCCATTTGTACACAGCAACAAGATAGAACCATGTCTCCGTGATTTCACTGCAACCAGTAAGTTACCTGTGGAAAACCTGTCACCTGTAGCTGCGTGTAAAGGGGCCATCAGGGTGCGTGCCCACATAGAGGTTTAGGGACGTTCAAACCGTCAGTAAACCGGTGGAAAATTGAAGGAGCCTAGACTCCTGAGCTCAGAAGTCTCCAGCGGTTTTCCACCGGTTTCTCAGCGGTTTCCCAGCGGTTTTAAGAGCTGTTGAACAGCGTTTTACAGTCGGTTTTTCCGGCGGTTTTAAAAGCGGTTTTCTATGGAGGATTTTGTTCATGGAAGGGTACGAAGGGTGCCTCAGAAACGATCACAAACCGCTGAGAAGAATTGACATGTTGTATGCTCCTAAACCGCGAGGAAACCGCTCAACCTCCGGCAGATCCGCTCACATAAACCGACATTGTGTGCACAGCGTTTTCCAAATTACATAGGGTTACTTGTAAATCCCAACGCTGCTTAGGATTTACATAAATTTAAATAAAACCTACCGTGTATACTCGTGTATAAGCCGAGTCTTTCAGCCCAAAAATTGGGCTGAAAAGTCCCCCCCTCGGCTTATACACGGGTCAATACAGTAGCAACAAGGCTGGAGGAGGCGGGGGGAGGCTGCTGAATGAGCGCCCCGTCACGTGGGGCCGCTCATTATATATGCACTGCTTCCCCCTGTCAATCAGCGGCAGGGGGAAGCAGTTCATATATGGCCCCCAAATGCTGGCATTCGTCCCCCTCCTTGCAAGGCCCCCCCCCCCCCGGGTGCTAAAGTTACCATCCTTGCTCTTCTGCTCCGCGCCGGGCTCCATGCTCCGTCCTCGGCAGCATCCGGGGTCATGTGACCGGCCGGTCGCATGACGTCATCGCTACTGGCCGGGGACCCTGGATGCAGCAGAGGACGAAGCATGGAGCCCGGCGCGGAGCAGAAGAGCAAGGATGGTAACTTAAGCAGCCGGGGGGGGAGCCTTACAAGGAGGGGGACGAGTGCCAGCATTTGAGGGCCATATATATACCACTGGGGCTGCTGTATACACCTCTGGGGCTGCTGTATACACCTCTGGGGCTGCTGTATACACCTCTGGGGCTGCTGTATACACCTCTGGGGCTGCTACCGTGTTTCCCCGAATATAAGACAGTGTCTTATATTTATTTTACCCCCAAAAGTCCCACCCTGTCTTATATTCGGGATGTGACTTATATAAAAAAAAAAAAAATGACAATACCATACAGTATCCCACACAGCCTCTCATGGGGTCACAGCCCCATACAGTATCCCACTGCAGCCTCCCATGGGGTCCCAAGCCCCATACAGTATGCCACTGCAGCCCCCAGCACAGTACCGTTAAAACCGCAATTCCGCCGTACAGCCAAGTTGCGGCCGACTTGCGGCACACTTGCGGCAGGTCCCCATACAATGTACGGTACTGTATGGGACACTTGCGGCAAGGTGCGGTAACCGCACCTTGCCGCAAGTGTCCCATACAGTACCGTACATTGTATGGGGACCTGCCGCAAGTGTGCCGCAAGTCGGCTGTGCGGCGGAATTGCGGTTTTAATGGGCAAGTCGGCAAGGAAACATCCTTACTTTTTAGGGTAATGGCAGCCTCGGGCTATGGATTCCTCCGCGGTGCAGGGCGTTGTCCAGATGCTTCTTCATGCAGGAGCTTCTGGCCAATCAGCACTCGAGCCGCTGAGCCAATCAGCGCTCGATATGCTGGGGAGCCGCTGGCCAATCAGAAGCTCCTGCCGGCAGCGGTGATGTCAGGCCGGGGCGACAGGCGCACAAGATTAACCCTATGCCCTCGGGGTTACCTGCGGCACCTGAGGGCAGAGGGGAGCCCACGGGGACAGCGGACCTGCGGCTGCACCTGAGGGCAGAGGGGAGCCCACGGAGGACAGCGGGGCCAGCAGGACAGCGGGGACACAGGTAAAAATGCAATGGGCAAAAATGGCACTTTAGCGGTACCCCGTCTTATTTTCCCCGAAAATAAGTCACCCTGTCTTATATTTGGGGTATGACTTATATTGGAAAATTCTGCGCCAGCCCTGCCCTGACTTATATTCGGGGGTGACTTATTTTCGGGGAAACAGGGTATATACACCTCTGGGGCTGCTATATACACCTCTGGGGCTGCTATATACACCTCTGGGGCTGCTATATACACCTCTGGGGCTGCTATATACACCTCTGAAGCTGCTGTATACTACCACTGGGGAGGCTGCTGTATACTACCACTGGGGAGGCTGCTGTATACTACCACTGGGGAGGCTGCTGTATACTACCACTGGGGGGGCTGCTGTATACTACCACTGGGGGGCTGCTGTATACTACCACTGGGGGGGCTGCTGTATACTACCACTGGGGGGGCTGCTGTATACTACCACTGGGGGGGCTGCTGTATACTACCACTGGGGAGGCTGCTGTATACTACCACTGGGGAGGCTGCTGTATACTACCACTGGGGAGGCTGCTGTATACTACCACTGGGGAGGCTGCTGTATACTACCACTGGGGGGGCTGCTGTATACTACCACTGGGGGGGCTGCTGTATACTACCACTGGGGGGCTGCTGTATACTACCACTGGGGGGGCCTGTATACCTGTGCTGGGTCCACCCTCGGCTTATACACGAGTCAATAGGTTTTCCCAGGTTTGGGGGCAAAAGTAGGGGGGTCTGCTTATACACGAGTATATACGTTATGCTAAACCGCCGGCGGTTTTCGCTGCTAAACCGACCATAAACCTGTATGTGGGCACGTACCCTAAGAGAGGCAGGTTGTTAGCCAACATCCGTCCCCTAGAGCACAAATAAATGAGTAAAAAGTCCTGGACAAGATTTTTAATTATTTCATCACCTGAGAGCTCCTCAACACAAAGGGGGTTTCCCCTGCAGCATAGTTGGAACAAAGTCAAAAATGCATTCAAATATTAATCAATCCATTACTGGCTGTATAAATCCTCCACCGTTTTAATTTTAGCACTGGTGGCTCCTCCCATGTCTCTGTTTGCTGTGAATTTACATCCCTGATTACCCATGTGACCGCTACAGTATACCACGGAAACCGTAATAAGACCGGTGACTAGAACATGCCGATTCATCAGGCGAGACATACATTTTCAACACAAGTCGCTGAGAGCAATATTCAGCAGGCTCAGGAGGAGTGCCTGCCTGCAACAGCAGTGACCGGAGCGCTAGCTTCACCTTTCCAAAGCCACCTTCCCCCATGACGCAAACACAAGTGGGCTACAACACCAATCACAGTCTGCTCAAAGTCCCTCTAGCTGTCGTCTTGTTAAGCAACAGCTATTCATAGTACGCCATATACTGTAGTACAAGGTCCTTTTTACCGCTGAATTCACTCCACATAAAACACATGGCAGATTTCTTTTTCTTCACCCACCCACCACTTGGAATGTGTTTATATCTTTGTGTACACTGTATGGTAAAATTAAGGGTGCTATTCAAAGCTACAACTTGTATGGTTGGCAAGATAAAGCTATAAAAAAAATGTTTGTGCAATAACGAGGAGGAAAAACAAAAAGCCCAGGTCCTTAAAAGGCACATACACGGCACCCCCCCATTGACTAAGTATGGTTTTCTCAATTCAGTACTTGCCTTTTGGCTAAAGTATATTGAACATTTCTGCATTATATAGACAAACTATTAACCCCTTCACCTCTGGGCAATTTTCCGTTTTTCCCTCCACTTCTACCAAGAGCCATGACTTTTTAATTTTTCAGTCAATACAGCCATAAGGGACTTGTGTTTTGTGGGAAGAGTTGTACTTTTGAATGACACTATTCATTTTACCATGTAGTGACTGGAAGATGGGAAAAAAATGCCAAGTGTGGTGGATTTACAATAAAAGTGCAATTACACAATTGTGTTTTTTTTTTTTCCCCATCATGTTCACTGTATGGCAAAACTGAAATGTCAGCATGATTCAGCAGGTCAGTACGAGTTCATAGATATTAAACATGTAAACTTTTACTGTTATCTAAGTGGCGAAAAAAATTCTGAAGTTTTGAAAGAAAAAGAACTGCACTTTTTGAGTTATTTTCCAAGACCCGTAGTGTTCTTATTTTTCGGGATCCGGGGCTGTGAGATGGCTTATTTTATATGTCTTGAGCTGAGGTTTCTAATGACATCATTTTTGGGCACATACAATGTTTTGATAGTCTGTTATTGCAATGTTGCAGCGACAACAAAAAAAATAAAAAATAAAAAATTTGGCGTTTGGATTTCTTTTTCCGTTACACAGTTTACAGATCAGATTGAGTGATTTTATATTTTGACAATATTGGGTATTTCTGAACGTGGCAATACCAAATGTGTGTATGTTTCTTTTTTTAAATAATTTTATTTTCAATTGGGCAAAAGGGGAGTGATTTGAACTTTCTTCATATTTTTAAAAACTTTTTTTTAACTTTTATTTTATTTTACATGGCCTCTTAGGGCGCCTCAGCACTGCACTAACCGATCGCTTTTGCTATGCAGAGAGATGCTTCAGCATGCTTCTACACAGCACAAATGATCACTTTCTGTCAGCGATGTCACTCGGGCATCACTGGCAGGAAGTGATTCATGACAGCATCCAGAGTCATCAGCTGACCCCATGCAGTCATGGCAACAAATTGAGGCCCCATGATTGCATCATAGGGATGCCAAAGCCAGCGGGTAGCAGCGCGATCCCAGACGCGGTGCTTTAGATGGCACTATCAGTGATTGATAGTCCAATCTAAAGGATTAACAGTGCCTATTGGATCACTGATCAGATCAGTGCTGTAAGCTACACATGTCAGCTGATCAGATCATTTGACATGTACAGGGGATGAAGCAATTGTGGCACCACCGAGTCTGGTTGCCACGGTGACATTGCCTGCTTCCGAGGTTACGATGTCATGCCTGGAAGCAGGAGAAGGTCCCCATGCCAGGTAATACACAGCATGCAACACAATTCCTACTCCAGACCAGACAGGGGAGCTCTAGTACCCGACTTCAGGGGAGCTGCTTTCTCTGGTTGGGAGGATGAGGCAGTTAAGTCTGTTAGGCAGGTTGTCTGAGGAGAGGGAAGAGAGAGGAGTGGAGACAAGGCCGCTGGGAAATTGTAGCTGCGTCAGAGCTCACCCTGCAGCAGAGTGCTGACAAAAAGGACACCATAGTCCTTGGCTGTGTGGGTACTGTAAGCCCCAACAGCTGAATCTGGAGGGCAGGGGGCTGCAAGCCCCCTGGCCACACCGAATACCCTGAGGTAGCACAGCAGACCAAGAGCCTGGGGCTGCCAGTGAACAGGCAGTGCCCGGGATAGGCTCCCGCTGTCTGCCACACAGGTGAGAACCAACATGCAGGAGAGGGCCGCAGCATAGCTACAGGTACCCAAAAAGGGAGCACAGTAGGAAAGCCTTCAACCCCACCGGCCGAGGTGGACCCCCGAATGTTTCCAGGCTAGCCGGACTCCTAACATCTGTAACTAGTATCCCGGATTGCATTATCGTCTTCCAAGAGGTAACAGGTAAAGAAAACTGCACTTTTCTGTGCCCCTTGCTTATTTTTTGCACCCTTTGTCCTACACCCCAATGGTCACCACCACATGAACAGTCGGTCCTACCCGCCCTGGGGCCCCGCTCTACCTGTGGGGAGCTGTATCATCTTTGCTGCATCACCATCTGCCTCAGTGGTCCTGAACTGCAGTGTCTGCCATCCCTTGTGGAAAACCACGGGTAGCGTCACAACTCAATCCCATATAAACTATCCGCCATTTTATGACACAGCCAAGGGCCACGGAGCTGGGTCACTCTACCATGACCTCCCCAAAAGAATTGTCCGGCCCGGTTCAGAGTACCCCACGGTCCTGGCGGGCGTGTCACAAGCTCAGCACGTGAGCTCACATTTAAGGAAGTGAGGCGGCCAAGAGGTTAATTTGACTCGGCACTGTGTGATGCTTAGTCTTCCCTCCTGTGGCGCTGCAGTAAAAAGGTGAATACTGATGGGAAGATGGGGATCAGGCTGGGGCGTCATTGTAGACAGTAAACACCTATATACATGAGCGCACTTAGCTATGGTGGCAACTGGCACTATAATGACGGAAGACCAGCACCTTGTATCATCCATTTCATATTCACATACATGGCAAAACATGCACCATGTAGTCACAACATACATTGTGATATCATGGCCTATGACAATTAATCTATTTATATAATCCGCAGTTTGGAATTCGGGCGTTGTAGCCGAATCCCAGAATGCTTTGCGCCACTGCGAGCGATGACGCGTAGCGTCATCGCGAGAAGCAGCCGCAGTGCACCTCCGGGACAACAACCCCCACACACAGACACAGGAGACCCGGCCAGAGAGAGAGGGAGAGGAGCTCGGGCCCGCACACTCCATCCCCCGGGACAGCAACCACCACACACAGCAGCTGACAGCCGCAGCCGCACTGCACCTCCCGGAGAACTACCCCCCCCCCCGCCTGCACACCCCCGGCAGCCATACTCCCCTGCCAGCCGTAGATCCCCCCCACCTCTCCTGCTGCTCCGGCACACTCCCGCATCTGTCTCTGCTCCGATCATCTCTTCACTACAAGGCTAAAGGACCTTTGGTGATGTCAGAGTCATGTGATCATTCACATGACTCAGACATCACTGCAGGCCCTCTATTAATCAATCAGAGCTGGGAAGAAGCCACACAGGGGGCAGGGCGAGTTAAGACACTGCAGGGGCAAATAGAGCCCAGGGGAAACGGGGGAAGGGGGAGCCCATTCTGCCCCTCTACAGTGTACCCCTGCTCTGCTTCGGTCCCACACCCTGCACCTCCCCCACACACAGCAGCTGAGAGACAGAGAGGAGATCCGGGGAGAGACACACCACAGGGGATAAAAATCCCCCCACACACAGGACGACTAACCAGCAGCACAACATACACATATACACTCTATATACATGCATACACTATATACATACATACATACACTATATACATACATACACTATATACATACATACACTATAATCATACATACACTCTATATACATACATACACTATATACATACATACACTCTATATACATACATACACTCTATATACATACATACACTATATACATACATACACTATAATCATACATACACTCTATATACATACATACACTATATACATACATACACTCTATATACATACACTATATACATACATACACTATATACATACATACACTATATACATACATACACTATATACATACATACACTATAATCATACATACACTATAATCATACATACACTATAATCATACATACACTCTATATACATACATACACTATATACATACATACACTCTATATACATACATACACTATATACATACATACACTATATACATACATACACTATAATCATACATACACTCTATATACATACATACACTATATACATACACTATAATCATACATACACTCTATATACATACATACACTATATACATACATACACTCTATATACATACATACACTATAATCATACATACACTCTATATACATACATACACTATATACATACATACACTCTATATACATACATACACTATATACATACATACACTATAATCATACATACACTCTATATACATACATACACTATATACATACATACACTCTATATACATACACTATATACATACATACACTATAATCATACATACACTCTATATACATACATACACTATATACATACATACACTATATACATACATACACTATATACATACATACACTATATACATACATACACTATATACATACATACACTATAATCATACATACACTCTATATACATACATACACTATATACATACATACACTATATGCATACATACACTATATACATACATACACTATAATCATACATACACTCTATATACATACATACACTATATATACATACATACACTCTATATACATACACTCTATATACATACATACATACACTCTATATACATACATACACTATATAAATACATACACTCTATATACATACATACACTATATACATACATACACTCTATATACATACATACAATATATACATACATACACTCTATATACATACATACACTATATACATACATACACTATATACATACATACACTCTATATACATACATACACTATATACATACATACACTCTATATACATACATACACTCTATGTACATATACACTATTTCAACACACACATATAGATATAGAGTATCTACACATACCTTATATACACATATATATTGATATACTGTATATACACATAGATACACACTATATACACATATATATATACATGTATATAAACACATACACATATACATATAGCGTATATACACATATATACATACATGCACATATACAGTCTATACACACATATATAGATATACAGTATATACACAGATAGATATACACTATATACACATATATACATATACAGTATATACACATCTATACATATATATATGTACATATACAGTATCTACACATACACTTTAGATATACACTATATACACACAGATACATATACACTATATACACATATATACATAGATGTACATATACAGTATATACACACACATATATACATACACAGTATATACACGCAGATACATATACAGTATTTTCACATATATAGATGTAGATATAGTTTATATACACATATATATAGAGATATATAGTATGTACACATATATACATATCCTGTATATACACATATCGCTATACAGTATATACACATATATACATACATATACAGTATATACACACATACATATACAGTATATACACATATATACATGTAGATATACACTATATACACACATATTGATAGATACACAGTATATACACATACATAGATATACAGTATATACACATATACATAGATATACAGTGTATACTCACATATAGATATACAGTATATACACAGACATACACTATATACCCACATATACATATACACTATATACACAACACATATATAGATATACAGTATATACACATATATATATATATATACACACAGTATATACACATATATATATATATACAGTATATACACATAGATATACAGTATATACACATATATATATATACAGTATATACACATATACACACAGATATATATATACAGTATATACACATATATAGAGAGATGTACATATACTGTATATACACATATATAGATAGATGTACAGATACAGTTTATACACATATCTACTTATATAATCACCAGTTTGGGATTCGCCCGTTGAAGCCGAATCCCATAATCCTTTGTGGCACTGCGAGCGATGACGCTTGCGTCATCGCGAGCCGCAGCCGCACTACCTCACACCACCGCCATCCTGCCAACCCTTGGCCCCGCCACGAAGTCGACGCTGCCCGGATGCCGCCGGTGCCTTCCGCCCCTCGCTCACTGATGGGGCCTCGCTGCTGCTGGACTTGCCGTCTAGGGCCTGTGGCCGCCTGCCGCAACCCACTGACGTCGTCCTGTGCCAGGCGCCAGCCAATGGGAGTGAGCGGGGCGTCTCTGCCTCCAAAGCCTCACACGCCCCGCTCACTCCCATTGGCCGCCGCCGCCCCTGCAAGTGGATTGGGCGCTGTGTTGTAAACAGAGCCGCTTCTCTCCTCACCCCTCCAGCCCAGAGCCGCTTCTCTCCTCACCCCTCCAGCCCAGAGCCGCTTCTCTCCTCACCCCTCCAGCCCAAAGCCGCTTCTCTCCTCACCCCTCCAGCCCAGAGCCGCTTCTCTCCTCACCCCTCCAGCCCAGAGCCGCTTCTCTCCTCACCCCTCCACCCCAGAGCCGCTTCTCTCTTCACCCCTCCAGGCCAGAGCCGCTTCTCTCTTCACCCCTCCGCCACAGAGCCGCTTCTCTCCTCACCCCTCCAGCCGAGACCCGCTTCTCTCCTCACCCCTCCAGGCCAGAGCCGCTTCTCTCCTCACCCCTCCAGGCCAGAGCCGCTTCTTCTCCTCACCCCTCCAGGCCAGAGCCGCTTCTCTCCTCACCCCTCCACCACAGAGTCGCTTCTCTCCTCACCCCTCCACCACAGAGCCGCTTCTCTCCTCACCCCTCCACCACAGAGCCGTTTCTCCCCTCACCCCTCCACCACTGAGCCGCTTCTCTCCTCACCCCTCCAGCCCAGAGCCGCTTCTCTCCTCACCCCTCCAGACCAGAGCTGCTTCTCTCCTCACCCCTCCAGGCCAGAGCCGCTTCCCTCCTCACCCCTCCAGGCCAGAGCCGCTTCCCTCCTCACCCCTCCAGGCCAGAGCCGCTTCTCTCCTCACCCCTCCACCACAGACTCGCTTCTCTCCTCACCCCTCCACCACAGAGCCGCTTCTCTCCTCACCCCTCCACCACAGAGCCGTTTCTCCCCTCACCCCTCCACCACTGAGCCGCTTCTCTCCTCACCCCTCCGCCACTGAGCCGCTTCTCTCCTCACCCCTCCATCACTGAGCCGCTTCTCTCCTCACCCCTCCACCACAAAGCCGCTTCTCTCCTCACCCCTCCACCACAGAGCCGCTTCTCTCCTCACCCCTCCACCACAGAGCCACCTCTATACTCTGCTACCCACAGAACCGCCTGTATACTCTGCTACCCACAGAGCCGCCTCTATACTCTGCTACCCACACAGCCGCCTCTATACTCTGCTACCCACAGAGCCGCCTCTATACTCTGCTACCCACAGAGCCGCCTGTATACTCTGCTACCGACAGAGCAGCCTGCATACTCTGCTACCGATAGAGCGATAGAGCAGCCTGCATACTCTGCTACCGACAGAGCAGCCTGCATACTCTGCTACCCACAGAGCCGCCTCCATACTCTGCTACCCACAGAGCCGCCTCCATACTCTGCTACCCACAGAGCCGCCTCCATACTCTGCTACCCACAGAGCCGCCTCCATACTCTGCTACCCACAGAGCCGCCTCCATACTCTGCTACCCACACAGCCGCCTATATACTCTGCTACCCACAGAGCCGCCTCTATACTCTGCTACCCACAGAGCCGCCTCTATACACTGCTACCCACAGAGCCGCCTGTATACTCTGCTACCCACAGAACCGCCTGTATACTCTGCTACCCACAGAACCGCCTGTATACTCTGCTACCCACAGAGCCGCCTGTATACTCTGCTACCCACAGAGCCGCCTGTATACTCTGCTACCCACACAGCCGCCTGCATACTCTGCTACCCACAGACCCGCCTGTATACTCTGCTACCCACAGAGCCGCCTGCATACTCTGCTACCCACAGAGCCCCCTGTATACTCTGCTACCCACTGACCCGCCTGTATACACACAATTAATTTCACCGCGCTCCCGATGCAATTGCATCGGGCCTTTTTACTAGTCTAATATATAAAGCTGAATGTGTGTATGTATGTGTGTATATCCGGGATTGGCATCTACACCGTCGCAGCTACAGCCGCAAAATTTTGCACAGTCACACGTCTGGACCCCGTGAGCGTCATAGGCTATGTTGTGAAACGAAATTTTAACCCTGCGCGTTCCAGTTCACCAAACAATATTGCCCCTATCTACATAATGGGAAAAAAGGGAAAGGAAACGTGTGGGAGGAAAATCGACGTCTGTCAGCTATAGAGACAATATTTTGCACAGTCACACGTCTGGACCCCGGGAGTGTCATAGGCTTTGTTGTTAGGCGAAATTTTAACCCCGCGCATTCCAATTCACCAAACAATTTTGCCCCTATCTACATAATGGGGAAAAAGTGACAGTTACCAGTTGACAGTTGTGAATGAGAGGGGCTTAATGATAGCACCAAAGACTAACAGCATATACCAGCATATAGTCACTAAGGTGGGGACCCAGCATGAGATATTCACCACGCACGGGGACATGTATACACACCACAAAGAGTAACAGCAAGTGTATAGTCACTAAGGTGCAGCCCCAACATTGGATACTCACCACGCACCCGAACAAACACACGCACACCACAAAGAGACACACACAACACAGAGACACCCCCACACCCCCAAGGGGACACACACACACACACACTCTATAGCGACACATGCACTCACCCCACAGGGACACACACACCACAAAGAGACACACACACACACAGACCCCCCCACAGGGACACACACACATACACACCCTATAGGGACACATGCACTCACCCCACAGGGACACACACACACCACAAAGAGACACACACAGAGACACACACCACACAGACCCCCCCCACAGGGGACACACACATACACACCCTATAGGGACACATGCACTCACCCCACAGGGACACACACACACACACACCACAAAGAGAGACACACAACAGAGACACACACCACACAGACCCCCCCCCCCCCCCCCCCCCCCCCACAGGTACACACACATACACACCCCAGGGACACACATACCACACAGACAGACACAAATGTGCACAAATCACCTCACACAACTTGCCTCATACGTGTGCTATCTTTATTTTCCAAACATAAACATCTGATTAAAAACAGCCAATGTGCAACACATGTGCCATATAGGGAATTAAGGCAGATGTCAGTCACATGAGCTGTCTATTATGTGTATGTGTGAGGTAATATATACTGTCCAGCCAGGGGGAGGGTTTACTGTTGGCTGGAGATTTATTAGGCTGCCTATAGCAACCAATCACAGCTCAGCTTCTATTTTCCTACAGGTCATTAATATGACATATTCAAATTCTATTTTGTTATAACTAACAGCAGTTATTTATTAACCCGGGCGTAGCCGGGTACTACAGCTAGTTACTCCATAAAGCAGTATGGCTGCAGTTAGTACTCTGATCTCTAATGTCTTCCTTGTGAATACATAAGATAACCTTGTATCATCTGTGACAGGCCAAAGCTGAATGAAGTCAGCCTGACCAGCAGCTATCAGTAGTGTGAGCGTGTTTGCTTTATATTATTCTAGAAATTTCAAATTAACAGCCAATTAGTGGTTGACCTGAGTCTTCAGTCGCCACTGATATCTCAAAGGAGTTCATACACATAGGGCCCGATTCAAGACATTTTTGCCAGTTTTCTGGCATAAAAGACCTTCAAATGTTAGAAATTTTTTGCGTAACTTGAAGCTACATACATTTTTTTTCTTTCATTTTTGCTGTTTTACACCAGTTCTGGACAGCTAAGCCAAAATGGGCAGGGCTGGGACGAGCTAAGCCCAACTGTCTAATTCATCAAAATTTACGCCACATTAGTGTTGGAGCTTTTGATAGCAATGTAAGCTTGTCTCCAACTGAAGCAATATTTCTGGTGGAGTATCACTGCAAATGAGGGCCAATATGGGGATATTCCAGGACAATTTTATTTTTTCACTATGGGCTTAAGAACTAACAGGTAGAGAGTTGTTAAATACATGCCTGTTCTATCTGGCGTAGCCTCAGAGCAGTCAATAACCATTCCTGCCAACGATTCTGCTGCTTCACGACAACATAGCTGCTCATCCTCTTCTGGGCTGCTCCATCCGCAGGGCATGGCTGCCAGTATCAGTTAGGAGCCGCTGTCAATCAGCATGCCTTCGACAGTCATGCCCAGTCAATAATGAAGAGCAGCTGCTGCTTTGTCGACATGACGTCAGCAGAAGCCACAGAATCGCCAGCAGGAGCGGTCTGTGGCACTGCGTGTTGGATACGATCGACACCGGGCACGACAGTCAGGCTCTTGGCAACCACCTGTTAGTTTTAGGGCCCGAAGTAAAAAAATAAATAGTTCCAGATAACAGTTTAATATAATAGATGCCTCTTATTCTAGTAGCCCTGTTTATTAAGACTGTCATACAGTACCACCTTAGTTTAACTGAATTGGCCCTACAGTAGTGTACGAACTCAAGAAGTCTTTGGGTCTGTATACCGCCCTTTGAGCCTGGTGTACATACCTATATACATCCTATGCTCCTGCAATCAGTATACAGAGCAGACAGAGGGGTGGGCTGTAACAAGCCGGAACACCAACAACAGAAAGCACTTTGCAGCCTCCAGAATATATTATAATAAACTTTGTTAAAAATAAGTTACCTTCTAAGGCTGCTTTCACATAGCGATTTTCTTCCATCCGTGGCTGTCCGATGTAAATCGGACAGCCATTGCCATCCAATTTTGTGGGATCCGATTTGTGTCCGATTTTTTGCTGTATTCAAAATCATGGACTGCTCCGATTTTGGGTACAGAAAAAAAAAAAAACAGATCCCACAAAATCGGATGGCAATTAGGCCAAATCCTATCCGATCCTCGGGATTTAACATGGGGCCTATGAGCGCGGGTCCGAGGAAACAGCTGATCGTTCCTGGGACCCTATTTTAGTGTACTGAGCATGCGCGGTACACTAAAATTGCTCCTAACCCTCTAATTTCACTTCTGCAATGTATATACATACATTGCAGAAGTGAAATTTAGTAAAAGAAAGAGTTAAAAAAAAAAAAAAAAAAAAAAAAATCAGTATTCTCACCTATCCTTGATCCACCGCTGCCTCCAGCAAGGTCCGGGTGCTTACAGGACCTGCGGTGATGTCACAACCTGGCAGCGTCATCAGGTCACATGATAGTAACTGTGGTCATGTGACCCGATCAGCTGATCAGCTTGTGACGTCATCGCAGGTCCTATAAGCACCCAGACCTTGCTGGAGGCAGCAGTGGATCGTGGATAGGTAAGCATACTGATTTTTTATTTTTAACTTTCTTTTATACTATATTTCACTTCCGCAATGTATATTATACATTGCGGAAGTGAAAGTGCCCCGCTGTGTCCGGATCCATGATAATCACGGACCCGGACACAGAATAGGTCACCCCCTGTGGTGTCCTCACCTGTCTGTGGGGTCCTACAAAAAGTAGGATCCCACGGACAGAAAAAAATATGCTATGTGAAAGCAGCCTTAGGGTAAGTTCACACTTACCCGGCGGTTTCGTCGGCGGCAGCTTGCGGAACCCGCCAGGAAGCTCCGGCGCCGTCCACCGGCTTCCTGGCGGGTATGTGCGGCGGGAGCCGGGCGGTATCCGGCGGCTGCCCAGCGGGTTCTCGGCGGCGATTCTGCAGCGGTTGGAAGCAGCACATGGATTCTGCTTGCAGCCGCTGCAGAACCGCCGGTTTTTAGAACATGGTCATTCTTTGCTAACCCGCTGGGAAACCTGCGGGTTAGCAACGGATGACGCTGGGTAACCGCCGGTGTGTGCACTGCCTTGGGCTGTTTACATTAGTTTTAATGTTAATCCAAACGCCGGTTTGGATTAACATAAATTAACATAAATCTAATGTAAACAAAACGGCGGTTTACACAGGTAAACCGCCGAAAACCCGGCCAGTGTGCACTTACCCTAAGGCTCCCATAAAAACGTACACAATTTATCCAATAACACCTATGTATCTTTAGCATAAACCTATATAACATTGCAGTTTTTTCCTGATCAGGATTCATCAGATTTTGTGTGCCTAAACCCGAAGGGTCTCAAAAACCTAGAACAGGTGTCAATCTTTTAATTATAGTTTTCCTCTGCAAGTTTCACTCCTGGTTTTGGCACACAAATCGGATGAACCCTGATAAAGAAAAAACTGCAGTGTGAAAGCAGCCTAAAAAAAGTTACATATTCACCCACCCACTCCCCCACATTGTATTTGCCCAGGGGTGGTGAACTCCAGGCCTCAACAGGTCATGCTTTCAGGATTTCCTTAGTATTGCATATAATTGAATCACCTTCACTGGTGATGATTCCAACCCCTGTGCAAAGCTATGGAAATCCTGAAAACATGACCTGTTGGCGGCCCTTGAGGCCTGGAGCTCCCCACCCCTGTATTCGCTGAACTCTCGTGGAGGTTATACAAAAAGATGAATATCCAAACAAAAAAGTAACAGGCATGAAGTGACAGTTCTGCTTTATACCATATTGAGACTTTGGTTGCCACAATAAAGAAAAACAAAAACAGAGTCTCCTTCAATCCTAAAACAGACATCAGACATGAGATCAGCCATGTCCTCCTGGGTGAGGCTAGAAGACAAGCGGCTGCAGCAGAGCCTCCGCCTCTTTGCAGTAAACCAAAGGTTAAAGAGTACGTTTGTACCAGGGCTGATGAGTCGGTAAACCAGGGGTCTCAAACACATGGCCCGCGGACCGCATGCGGGCCCTGAGGCTTCACTGTGGGGCCCATGGCACCTTGGACAACTTAATGATGCATCGGTCCCCGCTGTGCTGACTTCCTCCATCCACCACTCAGACAAGCTCTGTTGGATCAGCAAGATCAATGCAAGCCACCGGCCAGTAAGAGGCCCGCAGCTCCTGGCGGCGTATGACATCAGCTGCAGGCCCCAGGCTGGCGGATTACATTGATCTTGCTGAGCAACAGAGCTTGTCTGAACTGTGGCTGGAGGAAGTCATAGCACAGCCGAGGCCAGAAGTGAGCACAGCGGTGACAGCGGCAGCCCCTGCACTGGACAGATGCATCATTATAGTGGGGGTGCATGAGGGTGCGGGGGAGCGTGTGTGTCCGTCAGAGTGTGTGTGTTAAAAAGGCAAACCAGGACGGGGGACATCACTGCAAAAGGGAATCAGGATGGAGGACATCACTACAAAAGGAGACCAGGATGGGGGAGTCACTAGAAAAGGGGATCAGGATAAAGGACATTACTACAAAAGGGGATCGGGATGGGAACATTACTACATGATGAGGGACAGGATTGGGACATTACTAAATAATGAGGACATTACTACAAGAAGGGGATCAGGATTTGTACTTTACTACATTGAGCAAAAAATTCTGGTATTGCTAAAAATGTCACTAAAGGCCACGTTACACGGTATGAGATGGTGAACAAGATCACTCAAATGTCAAGGGTTTGGAGTCGTTCAAATGACATCGTTAGGACGTGGTTACGTGTAACACCGAGGTTGATAAATCGTTGATCACAGATTTGAGAACATGTTCTCAAATCAGACGATCCTCGTTCAGCCAACCTGCTGCATCGTTGTGTGTGACACCGAGATAACAATGTCATTAACGACTTCTCCTTTTCACAACAGTGAACAAGTATCGATCGCTGGGTTGTGCGAACGATAGCTGCTCGCAACATCATTGGTGCGTCGTCTAGAAGTGTGACATATCACCAACGATGTCAAAAAGATGTCCTAACGACCGCGTGCCCATGAGATCGGTGGTGATATCTAAACGACATTGAAGCGTGTAACGGTAACTTTAGTCCTACAAGGGATGCGGCCCACCCGATATAATTTTTTTTCTGTGAGCGGTCCACCAACCTAGGCGAGTTTGATTCCCCTGTGGTAAGCCAAACATCAGACTCAGACTCTTCAATTTCCCTGAATTGATTCCACCAAAATGGACACCGACTCCACGACTCTGACTCCAAAACCATGGCTGTGAAGTCAGTAAGTCTTCTCCCCTTATGTGCTCTTACCTTTGAACCCAGTTGTAGAAAGTTGGCGGCAGAGTAATTGTGCATGCGCTCGCTGCCACCATCTTTGGGTACGCAGGTATACAAAGATGGCGGCTGCCTAAGTGCGTGCGCTGGGTCACACTGCCACTATCTTTGTATAACTACGTGTCTAAAAATGGCAGCCGCTTGAATAAGTGCGCATGTGCATGGCAGGTATACGCATGTGCACTTACTGAGACGTGTGATAGCAGGACAACCAAACACTGCGAGTGAAAGAGGGTACAGGGTGATTATGTAAGTAGATCTGAGCACAGGAACGTTTTTTTTCTTTTTTCAAACACATTTAATTGTGGAACATCTTATTATACCGATTAAAGCTCTCAGACTAGGTGGGCAGTTAAAGGGAACCTGTCAGCTCGATTTAGCCCCCTATTCTATCACTACCTGTCCCTGCACCTTGCTAGCTCATCCCTAACCATCCCTCTCTGACCTAAAAGTGCACTATAAAGCTTGGGAAAAATGATTTAATAACTTACATCCAGTCTACACTGTAGACTGGGATGGCGTCGCGCTTCGGAGGGCAGGGTAACAAGAAGCAGGATGGAGATGGACATAGGGAGTCAGAGGAGTCTACTCTGACCCCGATACTGGGGTCCTTGGCTCGTCCTGTTCTCTGAGGTACCTCTAAAGGTGAAGAGGTCAGAGCCGCCACCTTAAATCCCTGAAGCTCCTGAGAAACCCTAGGCACAAAGCTCCTACCCTCCACCCAAGGACCACAGAACCCAGCAACCTCCTATGGAGAGGAAAGCAGCAGCTTTGGATCAACGTCTGCACTCTACAGGTCACAGAACAGGAGTGAGCTAAATCAGCGACATCAGGTAGATGGAAGCGAACCTATTTATGGGTGAGGGGTGGAGAGCAGATAACTCAGACACGCCCCTCAGCTCATCTGATCCATGAGTCACATCTACCAAACAAACATTCAGCAACCATCACCAGCAGAGCCACACACTGAATATGGAAAAAGGGCTCAGTTTAACCACAGCAACAGCGGCACCTATGTGCATAAGGCAGCCCATACATGACAGATGGACGGTCTCCATTCTCCACCCCCTCATTACTCTATCAAGCCCGCTGAGAGCCATCATTCCTTCTCATGCTCAGTCTCTTTTTTTAAATTCCCGCCTCCTCCATATAGTATGACGCTCTTCCTGAAAGTGACACCTGGTCCCACGCAGTGTGCAGGTGTATGGGCTGTACGGTCCGGCTCCGATGCATATTAAAGCTGGGCTGTACACCTGATAAACCCCCACAATGCACCGAACCGGAATTGACATCCAGCTGCGTGTCATACTAAAGGAGGGGGCGGGACTTTGAAAAAAAAGAGAATGATGATGCCCAGCGGGGCATGCTAAGAGCCTGGGAGGATGGAGACCGCCCAATCCAGTGTACGGATGTAGACTGGACGCAAGTTATTAAATCGTTTTTCTAAAGCTTTATAATGCTGTTTTAGGTCAGACAGAGATGGTTAGGGATGAGCTAGCAAGGTGCAAGGACAGGTAGTTTTAACCTCCCTGGCGGTCTGTTTAGTTCTAGAATTTTTTGCTAAAAGCGGGCTACCCGCGTTCGCGGTAGATGCGGTTAAAAAACCGCATCTGCCGCACTTGCCGCATAGCTGCCGCACTTGCGCCGCACTTGCGGC
>JARQOC010000003.1:497246656-497269730 GCA_033576535.1 Allobates femoralis
GAAAAGGGGGGCCCATGTCTTTATTCATTTTTCTTTAGACCTTTACTGGTCAGCCACACTGTGGAGTAGTTGGATGCTTGTGATGGAGCATTGTCCTGCATGAAAATCATTTTTTTCCTGAATGATTCCGACTTCTTCCTGTACCACTGCTTGAAGAAGTTGTCTTCCAGGAGTTGGCAGTAGGTCTGGGAGTTGAGCTTCACTCTATCCTCAACCGAAAAGGTCCCACAAGTTCATCTTTGAAGATACCAGCCCATACCAGTACCTCACCTCCACCTTGTTGGCATCTGAGTCGGAATGGATCTCTCTGCCCTTTACTGATCCAGCCTCTGGCCATCCATCTGGCCCATCAAGAGTCACTCTCTTTTCATCAGTCCATAAAACCTTTGCAAAATCAGTCTTAAGATATTTCTTGGCCCAGTCTTTTCATTTTATCTTATGTTTCTTGTTCAAAGGTGTTTGTTTTTCAGCCTTCCTTACCTTGACCATGTCCCTGAGTATAACACACCTTGTGCTTTTTGATACTCCAGTAACGTTGCAGTTCTGAAATATTGCAAAACTGGTGGCAAATGGCATCTTGGCAGCTTCACACTTGATTTTCCTCAATTCATGGGCATTTATTTTGCGCCTTTTTTGCCCAACACGCTTCTTGCGACCCCGTTGGCCATTTGCTATGAAACGCTTGATTGTTTGGTGATCACGCTTCAAAAGTTTGGCAATTTCAAGACTTCTGCATCCCTCTGCAAGACATCTCACAATTTTGGACTTTTCAGAGCTGGTCAAATCTCTTAACTGACCAATTCTGCCTAAGGAAAGACATTTGCCTAATAATTAAGCACACCTTATTAGGGTGTTGATGTCATTAGACCACACCCTCCTTATTACAGAGATACACATCACCTGATTTACTTAATTGGTAGTTGGCTCTCAAGCCTATACAACTTGGAGTAGGACAACATGTATAAAAAGTATCGTGTGATCAAAATACTAATTTGCCTAATAATTCTCCACACAGTGTATATCTGTGCATTTGTGGGAATAAATCAATGTGTATATGTGTGACATTTATAGTGATAAAGCTCAGGCACTAAAATCATAATTTATTGCAAAAATGCCACAAAAATATGATTAAAAATGACAAAACACATGTACTTTTTCCCCCTGGGTGATTTACGGATTTTGTGCTTTTGCTTTCCCCCCCCCTTCTTCCAACACTTACCATCATGATGCAATGGTAAGTGGGAAAAATTATCCTTGTATGACAACACAAACAAAAAAAGAGCATTTCTGCAATTGTCTCTTCCTTTTTTTCTTATTTACAGCTTTTATTTTGGAGTAAAAATGATCTGGCAATATGATTCTCCAGAACAGTATGATTACACAGAAACTATACATTCATACGTTTTAGTTTAAGTGGTGAAAAAATACTCAAATTTGCTAAAAAAAAAAAAAAAAAAATTCACTTGCATTGTCATTTTCCAATAATCATAATGTTTCCAATTTTCAGGGCAAGAAGCTATGGGAGGTCTTGTTCTTTGCACCCCTTGCTTTTATTGACATCACTTTGCGGTAGATATGATTTTTTGATTGACTCTTATTACATTTTTTTCTGTTGTTGCAGCAGTCATAAAAACATAATTTTGGTATTTTTATTTTTTTTTCCGTTCACTGTTTACCAACCAGATGATATTATTTTACAGTTTGATGGATCAGACTTTTACAAACGCAGTGTGCACCAAATGTGTGTATTTTCTAAATAAAATTATTTCTTAATTTTTAATGGAGGCAAAGAGGGTAAATTGAACTTTTAGGCTGCCTTCACACTTGCAGATGGATCTGCAGCGTTTTGCAGATGCATCTGCAAGTGTGAGCATGCTGACCGCGGCCCCTATGTTTATAATAGGGCGCACGCGGTGTGAAAGCTCTCATTCACTCCTATATGTGTACTGTCAGCAGGCGTATGCCTGCTTACAGATCACACTCTCCCGCCCGCAGCATGGACGCTACATCTCGCGTCCACAGTGCGGACGGGAGTGTGTGATCTGTCAGCAGGCATACGCCTGCTGACAGTACACATATAGGAGTGAATGAGAGCTTTCACACCGCGTGCGCCCTATTATAAACATAGGGGCCGCGGTCAGCATGCTCACACTTGCAGATGCATCTGCAAAACGCTGCAGATCCATCTGCAAGTGTGAAGCCAGCCTTATATATTTTTTTTTCATATTTTTTAAAACTTTTTATTCACATTTTACTTAAAACTACGATCATCACAGTCTCCTATGAACGCCAGCCACAGGCTGGTTTTCATGGGAGTACTATCATGACAGGCACAGAGGTCTTCAGTAGACTCCCCGCTGTCATGGCAATCCTCAATCACGTCACAGGAGCAAGAATGGGCACAAGGAATGATGCGCCCACCAGACAGAAAATGTTAAATGCTACTGTCAAAGTTTGACAGTACATCAATGTCAGAGAGCCAGCATATGATGTACAAGTACATCATATGTCGGTAAAGAGTTAAAAAAAATTAACTGCATTATATGCATATTGAATGAATATAACAATGTTATTTATATAAAAAATACAATAGAAAAAAAAAAAATGAAAGAAGTTAATGTAAGTAAATCATTAAAGGAATCCCAGGTTCACAAAAAGAAAACACAAAAACCTGCGATTTTACTCTTTTTATGCTCTTTGTTGATTGGCTACAGCTGTGAATTGCCATTTGCCGTGATGTCGTCAATCACTGGACTCAGTGTGTGATATAGATATAACAAGCCACTAAACTCAGTTATACATTACAGTGCTGTAGACATGCAGTCACCACTGCAGCCAATCAACAAAGGCCAGAGTACAATATTACAAAAAAGATGCCCTTAAAGATGTCTAAAAAGACACTTCAGATAAAACACCTCTGTCTTGTTCCTGAAGACTCTTCCTATAGCAAAAATACACATACCATAGAATCTCAGTTTTTCTTTTCTGTGTCCCTGAGCATATGGATTAATAATATTTTTATGGGACAACCACTTTAAATGATGTCCACCCTGAGGATCACATTGATGTTCAGAGTTTTCTCTTTGTATTGTAAGTACAACTCCTAAAAGAAAAGTATCATTCACATGAGAGACAAAAATGGTGATTCATTGAACCAATTGAATCTAATCAGGTCTTTTTTCTTTTTTGTTTCCATTAGGAAATCCATGTTTTTAACTAATCAAAGAAATTTGTAGCATGTTATTCCGGTAAATATGATGAAACTGATGTCTGAGCCTTCTAGCAAATAATACAACATGAGTGTGAACCTAAAATGAGCATTGAAATTTAGAGTGGGCCCTTAGAGTCAGTTCTACTAGTGGGCCCTACGCACCCCAATCCAACACTGGGTTACATCTTCAAAGATTTTCTGCACAAACTGTCAAAAACTCTCAGGGAAGCTCATCTGCATTCTTGTCATCCTGATCGGGGTCTCCACCTGACTGCTGTTGAATTATTGAAATGTAAAAGCATTTAAGAACAAAAGTAACACAGTCAAGAAGTTACTGACCATGCAAAGTTAGAAAGTAGAGGCACATAGTGCATTAAAGTCGCCAAAACTATGTCGACACAATAACATGAAAGCTAAAAACCTTCCCTGACATTAACTTTAGCAGCAAAACTGTGGGAGATGCATTACATGGGTAATTTTGTAGCAGCAGCATGCAAACGTTAGATCACTAAGGCTGGCTTCACACCATAGCAAGATCCGATCCGGGGCTGTCAGGGATGAACCTGGCAGCCCTGGACCGGATCAGCACACAGAACCGGAGGGCAAATATGCCCTCCGGTTCGGTGTGCAGCCGGACGCAGCTGCCGCTGCTGATGTTTCAGGACCGCGGCTTGCGGTCCTGAAATTACAGCAGCATACAGCCGCAGGAGTCCGGTTCCTCCCGGATTCTCCCGGACATCCAAAAACTGGATGCCAAAAGACATTTATCCGGCGTATTACGGCCCCATAGGGTTACTAAGGGGCGGGAATTAGATCCGGGGGGTGTCCGGTTCACATCGGACAGCTCCGGATTCAAAAAACCGTGGTGTCAATCCAGCCTTAGTACAATACCTGTGATGAGATCATAATACAACTTTTTGGGCTGTATGCAAAGTGCTATGTGTGTCAGAAAACTAACAATGCATATCATCCTCAAAACATCAGCAGCTTCACGCTTTGGAGATGCTTTTATTCAGCAGGGACAGGTTAGCTAGTCAGAGTTGATGAAAAGATCGATGGAGCTAAACACAGGCGATCTGGGAGTAAAATATGTTAGAATTTGCCAAAGACTTGAGATTGGAACATAGAGTGGGTACAGAAAGTATTCATTTTTCACTCTTTGTTTCATTGCAGCTATTTGGTAAGCTCAAAAAAGTTCATTTTTTTCTGATTAATGTATACTCTGCACCGCATCTTGTCTGAAAAAAACTGAAATGTAGAAATTTTTGCAAATTTATTAAAAATGAAAAACTGAAATATCACATGGTCATAGAGTCCCTGACAAAAGTTATGTCACTTATCCATGTTATGTAAATAAAAGCTTATAACCTGACGTTAAATTCATCCATTGGTTTTATAAATGACTCTTTTTAATCCCTCCCAAATGTGGTTTAGATTAAGAAAATAAATTGACATCGATGCTGAAATATTGATCATTTAATGAACACAGAATGGTCAGATTTTGGCAAGACAAACATTTTGTCGCACACAGAAAGTAATGTGATATTCAAACAAATAATTAACTTAAAATACAAATATATGTTGCATAAAATTGGTGAATGAAGTTGTGGTGCTATTAGAGTCATATTTAATATTTTGTGCGACTTCCATGAGCTTGAAGGATTGCATCCATGCGGTTCAACAATGATTCATACAATTGATTAATGAAGTCATCAGGAATAGAAAAGAATGCAGTCTTACATGCCTCCCAGAGTTCATCTAGATTCTTTGGTTTTGTCTTCCAAGCTTCCTTTTTCATCCTACCCCAAGCTTATTCTTTTCTTTTCAATGATCTTTTTATTAAGATGTTACAAGAATTATAAAACATTGGGTTACAGCTCATTCCATGTTGAACATCACAATAAGTAAATAAATAACTTTAACCAGAAAGTTGAGATGAAGATATTCAGCTTCCGCAATAAAAGCTTATCAATCATCCTTGTTAAATAAGATAATGAAAAGTGTTAATGACCTCTCATAACCCGAGTGTAATGAGATAATGAAAGTTTGATAGCCGTTGCACAGTCTCAAAATTGTCGTAATGCTGTCCCAGTGCTTGAGCTCCCATAACTATCAGGGTCATCAGAATATTTTACCTAGTCAAAGGTGATCATTAACTCACAACAGTTCAAAAACGTAACAATGCACAATTATAAACCAAGAGAGTTTAAAGAGAGAGAAAAGAGACAAGAAGGGAATCAGGAAGTAAGAGAACCAAGAAGAGAAAGGGGTGAGAGAATATGAAGAATAGGGTAGAGGTTAAGAGGGGTCAGAGGGGGTGGAGGGACTGGAGGGGAGGAGGGGAGGGGGACGAGGGTGAACCGTTTATTTATCAGGTTAGCTGTGTTGTAGATTAGTCTAGTCGTCATAGGGATTAGGTGTCAACCTGTGAACGTTCCATTTTCCTTAAAGGTAATCCAGAAAGACCAAGTTTCTCTGAATGATTTTTGAGAGTGAGATACAGTTGCTACCGTCAATGCTACTCTATATAAGGAGTCCATTTTATCAAATAAATGCTGAGTGGTGGGCATGTCTGGTGTGCCCCAATGTGTTGGGATCAATAGCTTTGCTGCTGTCAGGCAGTTAAGTGCTAGTCTCGATATGTTTTTATCATTCGGCCAGAGAGGGAAACCTAACAATGCAGTCTCCATCGTAAGCCGGGGTGATCTTTTAGTTATTCTTTTTATAAAATCACTCACTTGTCTCCAAAAGGCTTTAATTATAGGACATGTCCACCAGATGTGTAAATAGTCTCCTCTGGTGTCTCCACATCTCCAGCATTCTGTGGGGCCTCCTGTCCGCCAGTGGTAGGTTCTTAGTGGCGTGTGGTACCAGCGTGTAATCACTTTATAAGAGTTCTCCTGAGCCTTCACGCATTGCGAGGGGCCGTGGGAACAATTATAGATATATTTCAGTTGTTTTGGGGATAATTTGTACCCTAGGTCTGTCTCCCAGTGAGCAATGTAACTCCTTTTAGAACAGCATTCGCTTGTCAGTAGCATTTGGTAGAGGGTAGAAAGAATTTTCTTTGGTCTAATGTTAATAGCGCATAATTTCTCAAAAAGTGTCATTGGTCGTGTGAGATCCGCTATTCTCAAGAGGGGAGTCAGTTTGTCACGAAGACAACGGTATTGCAGAAAGGTTAAGCTCTGAGAGCCCAACGTCTTATGAAGATCATTTAAACTTGGTAAAGATCCATCCACCAGGAGTTTGTCAATAGTCAAATCTGACCAGTTGTGTGGCGTCACTGCTGTGCCGGGTAGCATCCCTGAAGATGAAGCCACCAGGTCTGCTAGAGTTAACAATGGAGACAGCGGTGGTAGTAACATGTGTTTTAGCATCGACCAAATGTGTAGTGTTGCTTTAGTGTGAATATTATGAATCTTGTGCAGGGTTAGACCGTGGTCATAGGAGAAAAAGAGGGACCTGAGTGGTAGCGGGGACAATGCTTCTTCCGCCAAGATCCAATGTTTATCTCTCGATTTTCTAAGAATGTCAACCACTCTTGAAATCATCGAGGCATAGTAATACTTCTTTATGTCAGGTGCCCCCATTCCTCCCCTATCTTTGGGTAACGATAGTGTTCTGTATGAAATTCTAGGAGTTTTCTGGCGCCAGATGTATTTGCTGAATATGGAATTTACTTTATTAAGATAAGTCGTAGGTATCCTAATAGGGAGCATATTAAAAATGTACGTGAATCTAGGCAATATTAAACTCTTCAACAAGTTCTTTCTCCCCATCCAGGAGAGGCAGCTGTCCCTCCAGGATTGCATTGTGTTCTTTACATCCTCAAGGAGCGGTAAGATATTCCAACGAAAAAGATCGTTGTTGTTCTTCCCTAGTTTAACTCCTAGATAACGAATGTATTGTGCGGGCCATGCAAAGGGGTAAAGTGCTTTGAGTCTGGATTGCGTCGTATGAGGGATGTTTATCGCTAGCGCTTCTGATTTCAAGGCATTAACCTTAAAATTTGACATATTACCGAAGCGCTCTAGTATCTCTATGCAAGCAGGGAAACCACGGAGTGGATCCGACATTATGATTAGCAGGTCGTCCGCGAACGCCGCTGTCTTAAAGTGTGTGGATTGCAAAGTTATACCCTTTAAGTCGTCCCTTAACTGTATAGCAGCCAAGAGAGGTTCCATAGTGAGGACAAAGAGGAGAGGCGAAAGCGGACAACCCTGCCTGGTACCGTTTTTTATCTCGAAAGTGTCTGTAAGGGCGTTATTTAACCTAATGCGCGCCGTGGGTCTACAGTACATCGCCATTATTGCTCCAATTAACACAGAAGGAATGCCAAAGGCAATTAAGGTTTCCTCAAGATAGGTCCAGTCCACTCTGTCGAAGGCCTTTTCCGCATCGGTTCCTAATAAAACTAGAGGCAGTTTACGATGCTTGGCAATTTGTATTATGTGTAATATTTTATGTACGTTGTCCTTCCCTTCCCGCCCTCCCACGAAACCTGTCTGGTTTGGGGAAATCAATTGGGGCAGGAAAACCGCAAGTCTCTTTGCAATCATGCTCGCGAACAGCTTCAGATCAACGTTCAATAATGAGATTGGTCTATAACTGCTGCATTGTTCTGGGTCCTTGCCCTCTTTGTAAATTAAGGAGATACTAGCCTCCAGCATGTGATGAGGGAGTGATTGACTCCCCAGCACTGCATTAAACAAATCCAGAAGATGCGGGAGTAGGGCGGAAGCGAAGGTTTTATAATAATGGGCTGTGAATCCATCCGGACCTGGGGACTTCCCAGCCGGGCACCCCGACAGAGTGGACTGGAGTTCAGAAAGCTGAAAAGGTTTTGTCAGTGAGGACTTTTGGGAGTCTGTGAGGCTGGGCAGCTGTAAGCTACTCAAGAAATTCCTGATCTCGCCTTTTCTTAGTTGATTTTGATCTTTGGTTTCATCCGGTCTCAGGTCATAGAGGTGTTTATAATAGTTCAAAAAAGCATCTTCCACGTGTGTGGGATTATCTGAGCATACACCTCGGTTATTTTTGACCGAGCCAATTTGGGTGCGGGCCTGTCTTTTTCGAATCAGCGAGATCATGAACCTTGAGGCTTTATCTCCGTGGGTGTACATTTTGTTTTTCCATGAGCTATAATATTTTGCTGACTGTAGTGTAAGAAGATCTTTAAGTTGTTGTCTCTTTGTTGACAGCAGAGTCAACGTCTGCTGGTCAATTTTTCTTTTATGGTCTAATTCTAGGACCGCAATTTCGTCATATAGGTCAGTTAAAGTTTTTAGTCGTTTAGTGTTGTAATAGGAAGAGATTGAGATCAGCTCACCTCTTATCACCGACTTATGAGCTTCCCAGAGCATCTGTACCGACATGTCTTGTGTTGCATTTAAGCTGAAATATCTCTGTATTGCTTCAGATATGCGTTTTTGAACACCCTCCTCAGCTAGTATCGATTCATTGAGACGCCACGATCTACATTTTGTCGGTTGTTTCCGCAGGGACATTTCCAATATTACTGTAGAGTGGTCGGAGTAAATGGTAGGAGTTATTGTGGATTTTTTAATGTTCGGTAGGTAGGCTCTGGGAACAAAAATGTAGTCTAGTCGATGGTATGACTTATGGGGGAACGAGTAGTAAGTGTAATCACGTTCGGCAGGGTTCAGACATCTCCACGTGTCTATTAAATGTTGGGCATTGAGGCTTCGTTGAATTCCAGCTAGGTCTCCTGCCGACAACACACTTTTTCTCTTAGAAGTGTCTATCAAAGGGTTTAAAGCTACATTAATGTCGCCGCCCATCACCAGAACTCCCTCTTTAAATCTCTCTATTTTAGCCAAAGTTTTTCTAATCCATTTTGCTGTTTTTTTGTTTGGGGCGTATAGGCTACATAGCGTTACTAGAGTTCCATTCAACATACCCTTGACCAAGGTATAACGTCCCTGGGGGTCAATTGAAGTATCTCTCATCTGAAACGACATACCCGTGGCTATGGCTACTGAAGTGCCTCTGGATTTCGTCTGCGTCGAAGTAGCATGATACCATTTATCGTAGCCCGAGCGGTCTAGGTTGGGTAACTTGTCTGCTCTAAAGTGTGTTTCCTGTAAGAAAATAACTTGTATTTTTTGTTGTCTCAGGCGGTGCAGTGTGTGGCGTCTTGTGTGGGGAGAGTTAAGGCCATGTGCGTTTAGGGAAGCAAATTTCATTACCTCAGGTGCACCTTCCATGGTGTTTGTTGGTGTAGTTCATGTAGTTCGGTTCATTTCCACAGGATCCTCGTCCCCCGGGGAAGAAGGTGGTAGAGAGAAGGATAGAATAGATAGAAAAAAGAAGAGGGGAGAAAAACAGTAAAACTTTCAAAAGATTATATGCATATATTAACTCATTTATAAAACTATGTTTCATCTGTGTCTGACTTCAGCAATCCGTCTAAGCCAGCTCGGAGGAGAAAATTGAAGGCTACTCAAATAATGCAAAAAACGTAACTACATCTTCTTGCCTCAAATGAGGAATAAATCGTGTAAGTAGGGTCGGAGGGAGGATGGAGGGGGTGGGGACGTAAGGGATCACAGGGATTGAGAAAAGGAAGGGTAAATGGGTGAGGAGGGAGGGAGGGGGGGTTTTTGGGTGGGGAAAGGGTTAGTAAGCATAATAACGAAATTTCCAATAATCCGCGATATCTGAAGAATGGCGAGGAGGAACGGGTGTCCCTGTTAAGATCATGGGTCCCGAATGGGCTATTGTGCCGTGGTTCACAACACCAGTGTGGATTTCCCCGGAAATTGGGTTGCTCAGAATGCAAAATTAGGTAGCTGTGTGTTCCCGGACTGACTCCTTAGGTGAATACGAAGGGACCAAAGCCGGGGAAGATAGTCAACCCGACATACTGTAGTAGAATGTTACTGCTTCGATAGAAATGATGTCCGCATGAATCAGGTAGAGTCACCCAGGTCTTTTAAGGGCGGAGTCTTCGCCGCCTTCCTTTTTAGTCTCTGAGACTTAGGGGTTGAAAACACTTGCCATGACGGTAGGGATGGTAGTGGCTTGATCAGAGAAGCAGAATGGAATGACTCTAGATCTGGATAGCTATCCAAGACGATCCCCAGTTCCTCACATGTTAATTTTATGTCTGCTGAGGTTCTGGCCTGGAGTTTCTTGTCCCCTGCAGTTATAAAAATACCGAAGGGAAACAGCCAACGAAAGCGGTGACCTTTCTGTAAAAGAATGTCGGTAAACGGCTTCAGCATTCTTCTTTTGCGTAGTGTAACAGCTGAGAGATCTTGGAACAATTTAAGTGAGGAACCCTCATATTTAACAGTCTGTTGATCCCGGGCTCTGCGTAGTATTAAGTCTTTAACTCTGTAATCTAGAAAGCGGCAGATTACGTCTCGTGGCTGTTCCCCCTGGGCTGGTTTCGGTTTGAGAGCTCTATGTACTCTTATCAGGTCAATTTCCCTTTTATCTTCCTCTGGTAGGGTGCTTTTGAAAATTTCAGTGGCTGCTTTCTCAAGAGTTTCAATTGCTACCGATTCAGGGAGGCCTCTTATTCTTATGTTATTGCGCCTCTCTCGATTTTCATGATCTTCTAAGGTCGAATTGATCGTGTGGAGTAGGTTTTCATGTATTTGTAGGCCTTCTAAGATAGTATTAGTTTGGTGAATGAGGGAAGATTGAGAGTTTTCGATTATCTCTATTCTGTGTCCTTGTTGGGTAAGGTCGCGCTTAATATCAGCTAGCTCTTTTCCAATTGGCTCTAGTGATTCAGCTAATGTTTTGGCCAGTATACGTGTGATGAATGAGCGGGTAACTAAGGTGTCTTTGTCCATCGGCCCTGCTTCAGAATCATTTTCTAGATCAGACTCCGAGTCTTCAGTCAGAGCCGAATCCGGGAATTTGGAAGTGGTATCTATGTCATTTAACGTGGCTTGCTTTTTCCACAATTTATCGACATCTGCTTGCGTGACAGATTTAGAGGTTTTGGACAGCCCTTTCGGGGTTTTGGTGCCCGTTTTCCCCATGATAGTAAGCAATTGGGGTGATTAGGTATAGTTCAATGTAGTTACGGAGCTCCTCCTGCTGGCCCCGAGGGGCTATTACAACATAGTTAGGGTATTAATATGTTTGAGAAAAGTAATGGTGAGATCCTCTGAAGTGTATATGAAGTACTCCAGATGATTGCTCAGGATGGCTTAGGAGTGGTTATTGTGGGAGGCTAAATCCTGGCCCCTATAAGCGAGGTTGCAACTGGGTCTGGAGTGCTTAAGTCTCTGAGGGACTGTTCCCAGTCAGGCACCTTCCTGCCTCAATTACACAAGTGTCAGTGCGGCTGCAGTTTCTTTGGTGCTCAGAAGGCTGCAGATGTTGAAATAATTGACATTCCTCTGTGTCAGAGAGGCGATATTTATTGAGTTGTGGGTCTGTCCCTGCCTCAGATCCAGTTATAACAGGGGCACAGAGGACTCACAGCTGAAGATGGTCAGCCTGATCTTAGACTTTTATATAGATGCCCAGTCTGCCGTTATTGGGTGGTCCGGGCCTCAGGGGTCTCCCTCGCAGGGTGTTAGAGTAATTAGTGTCCCCGGTCTCAATCCTTAGTCTCCTCTCCTGCCGGGTAAATCTCCGCTTCTCCCTTCCCGTGATATCGGCTCTCACTCACCCAGCTCCTGTAGTTGTAGCAGAGCTCTATGTGGTGCTTCCAGGCGGCTCGCCCCCGTCCGCTCTCCTGAGGCTGCACCTCACAGTGCGCTCCCGGACCCGGTCTCCCACTTCACAGCGGCTCCCGTGCACTCCCGCTCCGGTGTCTCCTTTCTCCTCAGCCGCAGGTAACAGCGCGGCGTCCAGCCCGCAAGTTGACAGCTCGGCACTGTCTCCCCGGGGCTAAGCTCCCTCAAGGCGAGATGGCGTCTGTCGGGCCTCACAGCTGCCTCGTGGTACGCTCTGCCTTTCAGCTCCCGGAGGGTCCTAGACACCAGCAGGTCACCATAAGAGTCCGGGGAGCCGGCATAAATGATCTGCGTCACCCCTCTCAAGTTTTAGGAGCCTTCCTGAGGTTGGATGGCACGGATGGTGGTGGATTCCTAGGACAGCTATTAAACACAGCCTCCTCCATCCGCGGCCATCTTGGATCTCTACCCCAAGCTTATTCAATGATATTCATGTCTGGTGACTGGGCTGGCCAGTCCTTGAGCACCTTGATCTTTTTTGCCTGGAGGAACTTTGTTGTAGAGATGGATGTATTAGATGGAGCACCATCCTGCTGCAGAATTTGACCCCTTTTATGATTTGGAATGTGAGAGGTAGCTAATCCTCTTTGATATTTAAAGGTACTGTCCCACACCGCAATTTCGGCTGGCGATGTGTGGCGATCTAACGTGCGCGCTCACATTTTTCGTGGTCGCCGCAGATCGCTGATGGCATCTTCACATGCCGCAATTTTGCCCTGAACATAAGGCGATGTGTCACTCTGGAAATCGCCTCACCTACAGCAGAACCAGTGTTGCCTAATTCCATCGCCGCTACACACACCGCAAGCTGAAGGGCAATGTGGGCGTACATGTTCAGCGCTGCGAGGAGATAGGCATGCCACAGTGGTTTTCACCGCACCCCATACATGCTCATTGGACAACGCAACAGCGTTACGATTGGTCAGCCTGCTCTGGAAGGCTGGCTAATACATGACACCATTGCCATTGTGTCGTGCTGAATGGACAGCTCTTCAAATATGGCGCGGTGTCAAGTGACAGCAAATGGGAACACAGGAGCCCACACCAATCATCTCAGATGGGGCGTGGACTGTAGCACGCTGAGGCACGCCTACGGGAAATCATAGGAAATGCTGTTTCCATCACTATAGCCCTTTCACACGTCACAACATGGAAATATCGCCTTAACGATTGCGGCTGATTACTGAGCACTGTTCAGGAATCAGGCGACGGCTGAGGGGTGTTTTATTGCCGCAAAATTGCCCAATCACACGCCGCAACCATGAGGCAATTTTACGGCGATTGCTCCGGGGTGACATATCACCTTTCAGATTTCCAGGCGACATTGCGGCATGGGACAGTACCTTTGAGCTATTGATATTGCCTTCCACCTTGCAAATATTTTGCACACCCCCATACTGAATGTAACCCCAGACCATGATCTTTCCACCACCAAATTTGGATCCATACGGGCTCCAGTAGGTCTCCTGCAGTATTTGCGGTGGCTGTGGTGAGCCAGAATTATTGGAAAAAGAATGTATAGAGAAGTCTTGGAATGGCTAAAGGTAAGCAAAGACCTCAGTGTTTGATTTTTAATGCATTTCGCGAATTGTTTGACGAACACCCTGAACACCATTGAAATCAATGGCAGGCAATAATAAAGGCATAGAAAACACCCCTAAAGATGTTCAAATAATGTGAAACACGCACAGATACACACAGATTGTCTTACTAGTCTCCGCTTCTTGCTTGCTTCCAAGTCCACTCTCTGGCGCTCTCTTTCACTTACTTCCGTTTTTTGGGGATATTTTTTCAAACACTTAAATTAAGCCAGAAAGTCTACTCTTCAATTGCATCTCAGTTGTTTAATTTCATATAAAAAATAGTGGCCTGCAAAGTCAAATCATCAAGATTAGGTTATTGTCAAAATTTTTCTGGTTCTAAATGTATGTCACAAGTGTCATTTTACCTGCTCCAAAAAGGCTACCTTGGACAGACTCACTATAAGCCACTCCATCTGGCTGATTTCAATGAAACCCTGACCTTCACCCTTCAGCTTCTGCACAGTGATCTTGGTCTTACTATGGGGTCCACTGAATTACTTCAATGAAAAGGCCTGACATCTGGAGGAGTGAGCCAGTAGCAGGAAGGATCACCAAGCATGGTCAAAACCAAGAGGTCACGTCAGAAACACTATCATAAAACAAGAAGATGGTCAAAATTCAATCAGAGTTTGGAAAACAGGCAGAATCAGGATGACAAAACAAGCAAGGACAAAAGCACCATCCAGGTAGCAGAACCAAATGGACTGGCAGTAGACGAAGGATTTAAATAAGAGGCAGCTATAGCCAAGGCTCTCGGAAAAGAGTAATCAAACCCAAATTAAACCCTGATCAAGTAGTATCAAACATTCCAGTAATAAAACAGGACTGTTGCTGTCACATATCACTCGTAAGAGAGGAGCAGAAGAAGCAAAAAGGACAGAAACCAACACATATGTTGAAATATATAACTATACATCTATTCTCTACTATGTATATTTCTATCCTCATTGAATTTGGATGTTTTCTCCAATTTGACTTGGAAATCTTATTTGATACAAATTAAATGTGGCATATTATGGTCTGTATCCACTACAGAGTATAATAAACAGAGTGAAAGAAGGCTCACCAGTCTTACCACCCCAGCCCCATCCAGTCATCCATAATGCTCCTTCTTCTTTCCTTTACATTGTGCACAAAGTCCACATCCTAAATCTTGCTATCGTGGAGGGACAAGTGAGGTGAATATATATGTATTTTTAATGTCTTTTCCTGCCCTACACGAATAATTGGGAAGAAGTGAATTGTGTCTTTACTTTTGTTGGGAAGGGTTATGTGGAGGTTTTTTTATATACAAATAAAATTTAAAAATCGTACAAAATATAATATGGCTAGATTTGGAAAGGAATTTTATACCAAATGTCCTATTAACTAGTCATCGATTCAGTATAAATACTCTATTTTTTTACAAGGTAATACAAAATCCATTTAATGAATATCAATTTGGCACATTTCAATGGCAATAATGAGGCAAACATACGCCTTATTACAATATTTCTAAAACATTTCTTCTTGTTACATCTGCTGCTTTATGGAAAATGTTGTTTATATATAGTCCTCCCAAAAGTATGACCAGTTTTGTAAAAGGTGATGGAAGCAAGCTCACCAGTGCTGCTATCTGTTATTGCCTTTCACCAAAGACACTACTGTATCATAGTTGTGTAATTTAGACAACCCCTGTAAAGTAGATAAATAAATAAAAACTAATCCGATCCATAATTGTACTGAAAACATAGAAAAGGTGTAACAGATAGTCAAAATATTTATAATCAGTGATTAGTTCAGTATAATCCTCAAAGATATCCTCAAATGTATGTTTAAAATAAATACTACACAATATTAGAGATGAGCGGTGTTCGAATCGAATTGTTCGCCAATCTCAAATCTGAGCTGTTTTTGGCGATGTTCGAGTCGTTCATCGAATTAGAACAATTTGGTTCACATTCAGCCGTTCGAGGTCATGTTCGATTTCAGTTCGATTTCAGTTCCGCAATGTACATACATACATTGTGGAACTGAAATGAAGTAAAATCAAGGGTTAAAAATTAAAAAAAAATCGATACTCACCTCTCTAATCCATCCAGCGACGCTTCCAGCACTGCCTACCTTGACGGAGATGTGATCCCGGCAGCGTTTCCCGGTGAAATGACGAGTTCTCGCGATAACTCATCATGGGACCGGAAACCGCTGCCGAGATTATGACATCACCGTAGGTCCTACAGGCCCTCACTAGAAGTGAATAGTAGTGAGGATCTGTAGGACCTGTGGTGACGTCATAATCCCCGGCAGCGGTTTCCGGTCACATGACGAGTTATCGCGAAAACTTGTCATGTGACCGCAAGTCCTCACGACTATTCACTACTAGTGAGGACCTGTAGGACCTGCGATGACGTCGCTGGAAGCATTGCTGGATGGATTAGAGAGGTGAGTATAGATTTTTTTTATTTTTAATATTTTTAACCCTTGATTTTTCTTAATTTCAGTTCCACAATGTATGTATATACATTGCGGAACTGAAATTGACCACCACACTAGTGTTTTAGGGTGTTCGACGAACATTCGACGAGCACACCTCCCATTCGACGAATTGAATCGAACTAGAACACTAGGGTGGTGGCTCATCCCTACACAATATGTCTAAAATAAAATAATACACAATAAAACAGAAAAAATGAAAAATCCAAATCCACAATATAAGAATAAACAAAACTATTCAGAGCAATTTTCTAATACATAACACTGTTTCTTATAAAGTTTGCACTTACTTCTACATTGTTTATATAGTAGTCCATGAACATATTAAAATAATTGGTAATGATATATTACGCATTTGTTGGTCTGTTATACAGTTGAAACAAGAAATTTACATAAACTCTATAAAAAGACACATATGCATGATTTTCTCACTATCTGACATGAAATCAGAACACACCGTTCCCGTTTTAGTTCAATTAGGATTATTATAATTATTTATATTTGTCAAATGCCAGACTATTCAGACATAATGTTTTAAGGCATTTTTAATACTTTCTGCAAAGTCAAAAGTTTACATCCATTACATTAGTATTTGGTAGGAATTTGGGTCTATTCCTCCTGACAGAACTGGTGGTTGAGACAGTACTCGTTTCAAAGTATAATGACACAGATTCTGCCATAATCTTCACAAGGTCTTTTGCTTTTGTTCTTGGCATGCACATGTCTGACCAAAGCACAGTCATCTCTGGGACACAGAACCCATCTTCTTCCTGAGCGGTATCATGATTGGCACAAAGGTTGTGGAATTAGAGAATTTTTATTTAGCAGCTTGTGGACCATATAAAGAGATTTGGCACAAAGGATCCCATGGAGATATCACTTATAAGTTCTAATTCACATATGCTATACATAGATAAAGGGCACTCACCATGAATATGACGCTTATAGAACCGCACCGCAATGCTAGAGATAACAGCGTACTAAGCGCTGTATCTCATGTGTTTTATCCCCCTAACCCGGAACTAGGATGAGACACATGGTGTAGCGTCATCAAGACGCGCGCGCATGCATACAAGTTGTGTTATCGGTAACCAACGTTACCCGATGACGTGGCGTCACAGGCTTGCGGTCATGTGACATTGCGTCATAAAGACGCGTGAGCATACGCAGAGATACTATTGTCGGTCATTGTGTTTACACAGACACGATGATGTGGATGAAACACCATATCTATCAGTGCTATATATAGATGAAAGAAGGGGAAAAGTATAAAAAAGAGAAAGAATAGCCAGTAATAAGAGAAAGGAATGGGGAAATACCTATGTGAATGACAACATCATCTCTGTTGGAGTAGCATGTTGACAAGAATTAATGGTAGAAATCTATATCTTTATATTCTTATTTTATTCAGTGTTACTTGATGGTACATGAATATTGATCATGTAAAATGCATTTTCTTTGTTCTTTTTAGCAACTGAGGAAGGCCAGTAGGCCGAAACGTTTTGCTTTGTAATTCTGTCCACAAGCTGCTAAATAAAAATTCTCTAATTCCACAACCTTTGTGCCAAGTTAATTATAATACATAACGGGTTGGAAATCCTACTTGAGATCCTACTACTAGGTCAATAATATTTTTCTTCACGGTATCATGGTTGGACATTCCCATCTGGTTTTTACTTGCGTATAATTGTTTGTACAGATGAACAAAGCCAATTTCAGGCATTTGGAAGCTCCCAATGAAGAACCAGACTTGTGAGAGTCCACAGTTCTCTTCCAGATATCTTGGCTAATTTCTTTAGACTTTCCCTTGATGCTTCATAAAGAAGCAGTGTGTTTCAAGTGTACATTAATATACACCCACAGGTGTGTCTCTAATTAACTCAGATTTTGCCAATAAAACCAATTAGAAGCTTCCACACATATGACATTCTAATATGGGCTGTCCCAAATTGTTTAAAGGCATAGTAATCTTAGTGTATGTAATCTTGTGACTTTGCAGAAAATAATAAAGTGCCTTGAAACACTCTCTCTCATTATTCTTCTATTCATTATTCTGACATTTGGAAAATATTAATAATTATGAAAATCCCAATTGACCTAAAATGAAAAAGGTTTATTCTGATTTCATGTCAGATGAGTAAAATATACATATGTGTATTTTTTATATAGTGTATGTAAACTTCTGGTTTCAACTGTATATACAGGACACATTGCTGCCATTTTCTATGTCTGTGGATATTTAACTGTTAAAATATACAATAAATCTATTCATGAATGACAATTTCAAGTAGACAAGACTAAAATCACAAGTTGAAATAAAGTATATTTAGCATAATTTGTTCATTTGACATTTTCTAGAACTGATAATAGACTCTTTGTAACATGAGGCTGATTTCCTGACAGTGGTTTCCTACACAAAGGCTCCTTCTCCCAGCGAAGTCCCAATCTCTTTGTGTGTATTGAGACACTTAGTGTCATAGATTGCCAAGTGGTATTTAACAGTGGATGTGGCTGTGATATTTATGTCCAGAACGTGGGAGTGATGAAGCACATTAGGAACGGAAGTTAGAGCGGCTTCTTTTTATTACACTGGTCTAGTAATGTGCAAATATTCAAAATTTATAACCAAACTATAAATAAGTAAAAATGAAAAATGGCCTGATTAGAATACAACGCATCCAAGTAAAAGAAAGCAACAGCAAAATGACATTTCCTCTATGTTCATCCAAATACAGTAATGTTCCACGTTCTGTGTGTCAAACTTTTATTATTAGCCATAGTGACTACTTTTTAACAGCTTTTCATTTTCTGCTCTTTTGTGATGAATTTCCACCATTAATAGCCATTCTATTAGCAGTCAATCCGGCTTTCATAATGATAACCTGCAACGCTTATTACTCTTCAGGATGGAAGAGATGAACTGAACATTGCATATTTGGATAATAATGCCTTAAAAATTTTTATCCCTACAAATTATCTTGGGGACCTTGGAAACAAAGAAACTAGTGTCTATTTACAGCTGTGTAGACACTCAAAATAATAGCAGTGTGATCAAAAACATGAGTTAAGACCAACATCTTTATAATAGTTTTATTTCCGTGCATTGGTAACATTGCACACTGTCTTCTAAATCAAAGCATGAAGAGAAATGTATAAAGCTTTTATTTACCTTACAGAAAATAACAAACAATGAACATTGGGCTGTTCAAAAAAATAGCAGTGTCTGCATTTGTCTTTAAAAACTCAAAAAATGTACTATTTTTTAGGATTTAGCATTCTTGTGAATCACTAACTATCATTTAGTTGCATAACCACAGGTTTTTTTTTAGAACTGCTTCACATCTACAGTGTTGGCCAAAAGTATTGACACCCCTGCAATTCTGTCAGATAATACTCAGTTTCTTCCTGAAAATGATTGCAATCACAAATTCTTTGGTATTATTATCTTCATTTAATTTGTCTTCAATGAAAAAACACTAAAAGACTTGTCCTAAAGCCAAATTGGATATAATTCCAAACCAAACATAACAAAGCGGGTGGCCAAAAGTATTGACACCCCAATTCTGTCAGATAATACTCAGTTTCTTCCTGAAAATGATTGCAATCACAAATTCTTTGGTATTATTATCTTCATTTAATTTGTCTTCAATGAAAAAACACAAAAGAGAATGAAGCAAAAAGCAAAACATTGATCATTTCACACAAAACTCCAAAAATGGGCCAGACAAAAGTATTGGCACCCTCAGTCTAATACTTAACTGCACAACCTTTAGCTAAAGTAACTGCGATCAACCGCTTCTGGTAACCATCAATGAGTTTCTTACAATGCTCTGCTGGAATTTTAGACCATTCTTCTTTGGCAAACTGCTCCAGGTCCCTGATATTTGAAGGGTGCCTTCTCCAAACTGCCATTTTTAGATCTCTCCACAGGTGTTCTATGGGATTCAGGTCTGGACTCATTGCTGCCACCTTAGAAGTCTCCAGTGCTTTCTCTCAAACCATTTTCAAGTGCTTTTTGAAGTGTGTTTTGGGTCATTGTCCTGCTGGAAGACCCATGACCTCTGAGGGAGACCCAGCTTTCTCACACTGGGCCCTACATTATGCTGCAAAATTTGTTGGTAGTCTTCAGACTTCATAATGCCATGCACACAGTCAAGCAGTCCAGTGCCAGAGGCAGCAAAGCAACCCCAAAACATCAGGGAACCTCCACCATGTTTGACTGTAGGGACCGTGTTCTTTTCTTTGAATGCCTCTTTTTTCTCCTGTAAACTCTATGTTTATAAGATAAGATAAGATAAACTTTATTGATCCCGGAGGAAATTACAGTATTACAGCAGCAGAACAAAGATCAAGAACATTACACACTTTACAAAATAAGTCTATATGGACAGCAGATGCGGGTAGACTGTTACAAGTACCTCACCTATTCCCCCCATAGCCTTAATATTTCACTTAGTCTTGGGATGCTTTACACTTATACATTTGTTAAACATCCCCACAGCTGTCGGAACAAACGATTTTCTGTATCTTTCCTTTTTACACATTGGTTGTCTTCAGACTTCATAATGCCATGCACACAGTCAAGCAGTCCAGTGCCAGAGGCAGCAAAGCAACCCCAAAACATCAGGGAACCTCCGCCATGTTTGACTGTAGGGACCGTGTTCTTTTCTTTGAATGCCTCTTTTTTTCTCCTGTAAACTCTATGTTGATGCCTTTGCCCAAAAGAGAGAACATTCTTCCAAAACTTTTTAGGCTTTCTCAGGTAAGTTTTGGCAAACTCCAGCCTGGCTTTTTTATGTCTCGGGGTAAGAAGTGGGATCTTCCTGGGTCTCCTACCATACAGTCCCTTTTCATTCAGACGCCAATGGATAGTACGGGTTGACACTGTTGTACCCTCGAACTGCAGGACAGCTTGAACTTGTTTGGATGTTAGTCAAGATTCTTCTTCCACCATCCGCACAATCATGCTTTGAAATCTCTTGTCAATTTTTCTTTTCCGTCCACATCTGGGGAGATTAGCCACAGTGCCATGGGCTTTAAACTTCTTGATGACACTGCGCACGGTAGACACAGGAACATTCAGGTCTTTGGAGATGGACTTGTAGCCTTGAGATTGCTGATGCTTCCTCAGAATTTGGTTTCTCAAGTCCTCAGACAGTTCTTTGGTCTTCTTTCTTTTCTCCATGCTCTATGTGGTACACACAAGGACACAGGACAGAGGTTGAGTCAGCTTTAATCCATGTCAACTGGCTGCAAGTGTGATTTAGTTATTGCCAACACCTGTTAGGTGCCACAGGTAAGTTACAGGTGCTGTTAATTACACAAATTAGAGAAATATCACATGATTTTTCTAACAGGGCCAATACTTTTGTCCACTTCCTTGTTCATGTTTAGTGTGGAATTATATCCAATTTGGCTTTAGGACAATTCTTTTTGTGTTTTTTCATTGAAGACAAATTAAATGAAGATAATAATACCAAAGAATTTATTATTGCAATCATTTTCAGAAAGAAACTGAGTATTATGTGACAGAATTGCAGGGGTGTCAATACTTTTGGCCAACACTGTATGTTGCTTAGAGTCAACCGACTTCTTGCACCTGTCAACTGTTATTTCAGCCCAGGATGCTTTGACTACATCCCACAATTTATTTGCATTTGTTGGTTTTCCCTCAGAAATTAAATTTTTGATGTTACCCAAAAAGTGTTCTATCATATTAAGATCTGGGGATGGGGGTAAACAAGATTTTGCTCATTTACTTGTTTGTTTAGAGTCGTTGTGTTGTTGAAACACCCATTTTAAGGGCATTTCCTCTTCAGCGTAAGGCAACATGACCTCTTCAAGTATTATGATATATGCAAACTAATCCATGATCCCTGGTAAATAGGCCCAGTACCATTGCAAGAGAAACATGCCCAAATAATGATACTTGCGCCACCATGCTTCACTGTCTTCAGAGTGCACTGTGGCTTTAATTCAGAGCTTGGGGGTCATCTGATGAACTGTCTGTGGCCCTTGGACCCAAAAAAAAACAATTTTACTTTCATCAGTCCACAAAATGGTTCTCCATTTCTCTTTAGGCCAGTTTATGTGTTCTTTGGCAAATTGTATCCACTTCAATACATGTTTGTTATTTTTAACAGTGGGACTTTGTGGGGACTTCTTGCTAACAGATTAGCTTCAAACAAGCATCTACTATCTATCACAGTACTCACACGTAACTTGATACTGTCTTTGATCATCGTGGAGATGATCATTGGCTGCGCCTTTACCATTCTGGCTATTCTTCGATCCATTTGAATGGTAGTCTTCTATTTTTTTCTACGTCTCTCTGGTTTTGCCTCCCATTTTAAAGCATTGGAGATAATTTTAGCTGATCAGCCTATCATTGTCTGCACTTCTTTATAGGTTTTACCCTCTCCAATCAAATATTTAATCAAAATACACTGTTCTTCTGAACAATATCTCGAACGACTCATATTTCTCAAGCTTTCAAGGAGAAATGCATGTGCAACATGAGCTGATTCACACCTGTTTCTTCACAGAATGATTGACCTCACTAGTTGAACTCCCCACTTCTATTATTTTGAACACACCACCTTTCAATTAATTATTCAAATACACAGACTCAAAAACATGCAGCTCATGAATGCTGAGTCTATTGATTTTCTAAGAATCTACTGCACAAACTGGTAAATTGTTTGACATGTGGTAATATACTTTATACCAAAAATAGTGAATAATCTTGTTAGTCATATTGAACAGCTATTAATTTGATCACTACTGTATATCTAGAGCCTCTGCATGCAATATGTAACCATACATAGAATTCTGATCCAAGAGAATACGTAGAAGCAAAATTATACCTATTAACGATTAAAATGTGCCCCACCATAACTATATACATGGGTGAATTGCTTGCTTGCACCTAACCTTTCTATCTTTCTGTCAGTGTTGGTTTAATTCACTACACCAGTGTTTTCTAACACTTTGGGGTCTGTAAACAATCAAGTTCTCTCCACTCATTAACATAATGGATAAGAGCACTTTTTACTGGCTCCCTTGTTTAGGAGCTGGAGGTA
>JARQOC010000003.1:497275955-497342972 GCA_033576535.1 Allobates femoralis
GTTGTAGTGTGCTTGCATGGTTGCTGTCCTGCAACTGCTCATTACAGTACATTGCTCTGCACTCACCAAGGCAGAAAGAAGAGGAGGTGTGGAAGAGCGCAATGGAAGACAATGTGTGAATGACGTAGAATGCATCATCCACACAAAGCTAGAGGAGAGGAGGAGATGGATTAAGACCAGCAATGCTCATCGGAATGGACCATCCTGAATGAGGTGTGTTTATTTCCACAGCTTCTGAGAGAAGGCTGATATGGAGCAGTGTGATGTGCCAGCAAAGAAGGGGTTAAAAGAGATCGTGACTGAGCTGTGTTGAGCCAGATGATATTTCAGAAGCTTCTGCCAAGGAAAGAGGAGTTTGCATTCATCCAGACATTTTGACATTGCATAGCAACTGTGCTGTAGCCTGAAGTAATCGGATACATTGTCCCCTCATGAGCTGCAATCAGGAGCTCACACACAGTCTAGACCCCACCCACTTATCCTAATATGGTTATGTGCCCATATTCAGTGTGAAGACAGATCTGACTCAGAATGAACACATGTCTGTATCACACACAGTCTAGTGGGGACACTTTGTGGAAGATGTATGAATGATTTTCAACCAGAATTCTCTGATAAAATATATTTGAAAGTTAATTAAAATCACTTGCGCTACATATTCTTAAATAAAAATGTAAACAGCGGTTACATTTTAAATGTTGCTATGTTTTTATATCCTTCACAGTTAATTGTGGGCTTTTTATGAGGAAAGCCATGAATTAATTTGTGGTAGCATCATATTATGGTACTATTGAACTTAGTGAGCCCTTTAGAATGAGCCATCCTTTCACAAATGTTAGAAAAGAGACTGCAGGGCTAGGGGCTGGATGGGACTGAATGATAAACCTGAATTCAGTGATTAATGTGTGTTCCAATCAGTGCCGGGACAAGGCATTTTGGTGCCCTAGGCAGGTAAGGCAAACGGCGCCACCCCCCCCACCCCCGAAATATGTCTGGGAATAAAAATGTCAGCATACTTTGAAAGTAAATTTAATTTAACGGGGACCTATAAAAGGTTCGTCCAACCACACTACAGAGACATACTGATAGGTTGTTTACATTGTGAGCCCCAATGGGGACAGTGTTCATGATGTATGTAAAGTGCTGTAGAGTTCATAATGTAATATAAATGCAAAAAGTATTATTCTTAATATTATGTCACAATACCAGGATCTGAGGATCTTCTATTTCGAGGTCAGGGACTCTGATGCCATGTTGCTGCTTGTCTCGCTGTTGTCCTCTTTTGAAACTGCAGTGCGGTGGACAAGAGAGCATTAACTGGTTAATAACAAGAAGCATGGAGTGTGTACTGAGCCATAAACCCTCCCCTTACCATGAAGTATGGAGTGTACTAACTGAGCCATAAACCTCCTCATACCATGTCCAGCAGACATTGTAGGATTACTACCCGTATATACTAGTGTATAAGCCGACCTGTGTATAAGCCGACCCCCCCTACTTTTGCCCCCAAAACCTGGGAAAACCTATTGACTCGTGTATAAGCCGAGGGTGGACCCCAACACAGGTATACAGCCCCCAGCAGTGTGGTATACAGGCCCCCCAGTGGTATATACAGACCCCAGGGGTAATACAGCAGCCCCAGGAGTAATACAGCAGCCCCAGGGGTAATACAGCAGCCCCAGGGGTTATACAGCAGCCCCAGGGGTTATACAGCAGCCCCAGGGGTTATACAGCAGCCCCAGGGGTAATACAGCAGCCCCAGTGGTTATACAGCAGCCCCAGGGGTAATAAGGCAGCCCCAGGGGTAATACAGCAGCCCCAGTGGTTATACAGCAGCCCCAGGGGTAATACAGCAGCCCCAGGGGTTATACAGCAGCCCCAGGGTTATACAGCAGCCCCAGGGGTAATACAGCAGCCCCAGTGGTTATACAGCAGCCCCAGGGGTTATACAGCAGCCCCAGGGGTTATACAGCAGCCCCAGGGGTAATACAGCAGCCCCAGGGGTAATACAGCAGCCCCAGTGGTGCTGTATACAGGGCCTAGTATGCGGGGGCCGGGGAGGAGGCGCGCGCCTTTGAACTCACCGCGGCCTCCGTGCGTGCGTCTGATGTAAGGAGGAGAGGAGGGGCGGGCAGAGCTGCAGGACAGGAAGTCCCGCCCTCCCCCCTCTCTGGCCGGCGCGGGCGCCGGCAGCCGGAACGGGGCCCCCCAGGGGGCGCGGGGCCCTCCAGGGGATGCGGGGCCCCCCCAGGGGGCGGACAATGGGCCCCAAATGCGCCCTCCACAAGATGGCGCCCTAGGCGATCGCCTAGGGTCGCCTACCTATCGTCCCGGCCCTGGTTCCAATACTTTTGGCCATATATTGCAGCTGTGATTTAACCAACAGGTATCTATTGTTAAACAACAGACTTAACTGAACACCAGAAACCAATCTCAAAATGATTAAATGTATATCTTGAAATGTAATGGAGAGCAATGTACATCATTGTTTCCTGTTCATGTATTAGCTCTATATCCTTTTATAGATTGTCAATTTTACGCTGCCATAAATGCTAACTTATTTCCAGTTTTTACAATGTTGCAGCAGCCAAAAAAGCCCAATCAGATTAAATTATTTTATATTTTGAGAAATCTGAATATTTCTGAATGCAGTGATAACAAATGAGTTTAGTTTTTTTTCTGTTTTACTTTTAATGGGGTTGATTTTAACTGTTGCATTTTTATATATATATATATATATATATATATAGTATCCTAGCACCTACACTACCTAAAAACCCCAAAATCTGTCATTCACTCAGCAGCACCTTTCCCTACACTAGCTGATAATGTGGAGCAGAGTGACAAGCACAGCGCAGTCAGGTTTTATATAGACTTGATGACGCTAGGCGGCCAGCCAATCACTGTAATACCACAAACAACATGGCTGTGGAATTACAGTGTGTGGTAGCCAATCCCTGCATGTGGGCTGGCTCTGTAAAAAGTGCCAACATGCAGGGAGGTGGACCCGAGCAAGAGCACTCGCTGGTACTCTGTGCCCGTCGAGCATCGTGAGTACTGTGATACTCAGGCGAGCACCAAGTATTGGTGAACATGCTCTCACATCCCTAATGGTACCTTTACACGCCGCGACGGCAGGCTGGATACATCCCGCTACAGGCTACAAATGTAGCTTGTAGCGCCAATGTAGCCCGTCGTAGCGGCGTCTGAAGACGTGACGATACAGCTGGCAACAGATACATCTGTTTCCTAGCTCTGCTCGAAAACTGCTGGCTACAACGCCGATGGTAGCGAGCTGTATCGGCGTGTAAAGAAGCAACGGAAGGGAACTCGGGACAGCCTGCGATGTAGCTAAGGCGTGACCCTGGCTCCGTGTTACCGCGCCCCATGTGCGATCATTGGTGGAAGATGGTGCGTTGCGATTGGTTGTCGCCGCACAGGGCGGCATATTTAAGGAGCTGACGAGTCACACTACACAATTGCTCGAGCGTCAAGTATTAATCAGCCTCCTGCGATGCCTGCCCAATCATGGTATTATTGCTTTATCCTATCAGCGTACGGACGTCTCGTAATCCACAATTGGAGCACGCCTATGTGCTGTCCCTGCTGCACCAGGTACGCCCATAGTAGCTGGTTGTAGCGGTGTGTAAATGAGCTACAGCTGGCTACTTGAGACACCCAGCGATGTAGCTAGCTATAGATATTAGACATACTACATAGGTTTTTGGAGAGATTCTATACCAGTAACTCAAATCCACAATTTTGGCTGCTTTTCATAAAGATGCTTTTATTATTTCACAAAAGGTTAAAAATTTTGCAGGTACAAAAGTGCTCAGATATTAAAAAAGTAGATTTTACATGGATCTGGATAAAGAGAACAGTAAGGGGTTAAGGTCTTTTTTTCCTCCCACTTCAAGACATATTCATGGTAGCTATATCAAACAAAAACTATTGTGCAATACTCGTATACAATGGTTGAGAGCTTCAGCTTAGTAGTGTATGGAGGGTTCAGTCATTACTTCCCCCTTCCCATTACAGCAATACACTGCTTGTTATCCCATATACCATTAAACAGCATTTTTAGCAACATAGGAATTGTGCTCAAGCTTACCCATGTCTATTGCCCAGGTGCAGAGATGACCACTAGGGGACGCCCCAACGCGTTTCCCTGAATGCTTCCTCAGGGGGCATGCTTGGCTGTGTCACCCCCATCCTAATATACCCCCCCGTACCACCCCTCTCACCACCTGTCTCCACTTAGCGCTGCTCCACGCCGCAGATGGGCGGCCGCGCCATCTCCAGCGGCGGTTTCCGGCATTCACACACAGGAAGTGCGTCATTTGACGCTCCTTCCTGTGCAACTGAAGCCTTTCACCGCCGCCCGAGACCCGCGACCGCGCATGCGCGGACCGCAGCCGCCATGTTTGGAGAGGGCAAATGCCCATCACTCTTTTATATACACTCTAGGTTAGATATAGACTTTATACAGGATACTATACATCTATAGCAACTCCCTGCAACCCGAATACATCATTATACATGAATCCCCATGCACATTTTTTCAAATATATATATGGATACTATGTACATATGGTATCTTAATACATGCAAGAGACATCAAAATATACATATAGATACATAATATTATACGTCTGAGACACTCTCATTATCCATGTCTGATGATATCTTGCTTCATATAGCCATCCATAATAATGATTCAGGTTATGATGTTCAATTGTCACTGTAAAGATCCAAACCGAAGTGACGTCCAGAGAGTAAACGGACAGATGTTGTGTGATGGGGGGGGGGGAGAGATACAGAACAGCTAAAAACACAGACAAACAAATAAAAAACAGTTAAAACCATATCACAAAGTTACCAAAAAGGACCCTCAGGGAAAACTGGGGGTCCACAGCATAGTCAATGGCTTTGATCCTATATGCACACCCAAACAGAAGACAAGAACATCCATCCTCTTTATGGATAGGATACGGGTCTCCCTCCAATGTGGAAGGGAAAATCGTATCCACTTCAAAACAGAAGCCTGATAGTCTGCTTCAAAAATCAGAGATATGACACAAAGCTTAGTTTTTCATTGAGACCATCTGGGGACTGCGTCCCCAGACGGACTATCCATTGACATTCCCTCCTTGCAAGAGATCTCTTATAGTCTCCCCCTCTAGCTCCCAAATGACACACGTCTATAGCTTTAAATTTCAAATTAGTTGGGTCACAACCATGTTTGGATTTGAAATGACGGGGCAAGGTTTTTAATTTTGGATCTCCGGGTTCCATCTTTTCAGCCGCCTCTATGTCCCTGATATGCTCCCTTACCCTAACACGGAACTCTCTAGATGTAAGGCCAATGTATATCAAGCCACAGGGGCATGTGGCGTGATATATTACATTCTTTGTGGTACATGTCAGGTAGTGTCGAATGTCATATAGCCGATCACTATTGGCTGCTCTAAATGTCCTCGTCCTCTCCATGTTACGACACGCCAGACATGCACCACATGGATAGAACCCCAGAGTCCTCCTTACTCCACTCACTAATGGTTTCATTTCCCTCCACATAATGGCTATGTACCAACATATCTTTTAGACTATTGCTCCTCCTTGCAGTCAACAGAGGTTTTTCCGTGACTGCATCACTTAGTCCAGGCACCAGTTTGAGAATCCCCCAGTGTCTCTTTAGGATTCCCCTAATCCTGTTCCATTTGTCATTATAAGTTGTTATAAAACGAACAATCTGGGTCCCTTGATTTTCCTTTTTCTCCTTATGCCGGTCACCCCCCAACAGAAGGGTATTCCTGTCCCTCCTTCGGGCCTCATTGTATCCCCGCTTAATGCACCGCTTGCTATAGCCCCTCACCAGGAAACGATCCCTTAGATCTTCAGCCTGACCCTCAAAGAAACCATCCGTTGAGCATACTCTCCTTGCTCTTAGGTATTGACCGACGGGGATCGCAGAGATCGTTGCTGGGGTATGGGCCGAGGAAGCATGTAACACTGCGTTTACTGATGTAGTTTTTCTGTACATATCAGTTTGTATGGACCTTAACCCCTTACTGTTCTCTTTATCCAGATCCATGTAAAATCTACTTTTTTAATATCTGAGCACTTTTGTACCTGCAAAAATTTTTAACCTTTTGATGAAATAATAAAAGCATCTTTATGAAAAGCAGCCAAAATTGTGCATTTGAGTTACTGGTATAGAATCTCTCCAAAAACCTATGTAGTATGTCTAATATGATATGTGGGAGAGTCCCAATACTTTGTAAATATTATTCATGTTTATCCTGGATATATAAAACATATATTTTTCTGTTTATCACAGCGGTGTTTCTAGGTAACATGGATCATAAGGCCAGGGAGACATCCTGGCGATCTAAATTGGATCTGGTATTTGAGGACACAATAGGGATACCAGTTAATCCCGACACAGCAGGTCAGACGGCAAGATTGAAGCAATTACTCAATCAGAAGACGAGAATATGGTGGAACAAAGCGTTCCTGGAACGCTATCTTACTAGAGATTTAATACCTAGGGGGCTTAGAATACAAGTCTTCCCTTCATTCAAGGTGGAAGATCCTGAAATCAAGAGTCAATGGGAGGACTTGTCTACTAAATGCTCAAGGGGATATATGGGTCTTTTGGTCAAATTGAACGAAAGGTCCTTGGAGACAATTGAAACAGAGATAAATCTAATTCAAGCCAAACTGAATACAGAACTGTCTGGGGAAGCACTGGCAAAATTAAATGGTGACCTCGAGAATAGTTTTTTGAAATGGGAAAAGGAAATACTAACTACAAAAACCAAAAAGTACAAAAGGGATGTGACAGATTATAAAAATCATATGGTGTATAGATGGAAGAGTGGGAAAAAGAAGCCGCATGGCTCTCCTAAGAATACGCCGAAAAGTCCCCCTAAGATGCCATCTAAGGATCCTCCAGTAGACCCACCTATGAGTCCGAGCTCCGTATCCTCATTGTCGTCACTGGAAGAACCGCAAGGAGGTAGCAAAAATTGGCAACCTCAACCAAGAGAGGATTTCAATGTGGGGAAAGAGAAAGGGAAACGAAGCATAACTCCCCCAGAACCACAGGGCAAGAAGAGCCGTGGCAGTAATTTGCAGGTAGTCAATCTCTCCTCACATGTGCTTACGTCACATCAATTGGAAGTGTTGAGATTGGGGTTATCTTTTGTACCTGTGAATAATTTTGATTTTTTTGTAGCCCTAAAGGATCTGCATCTCTTTACCCGCAAATTAATCCTCAAAAAACTTCATAAAAAAGGAGAAAAAACAGATGTGGACGTACAAGGAGCGGAGCAGGACACTATTGGGATCCTGGAGGATTTAGAAGAAGGAGAGGAGGATAATGTGGAAGGTAATTCCCATGTTTTCCCGAGGTCACTATATCCACGCTCAACCGCATTCCCCCCTTTGTCCGCATGCCCAGAAATTGAGACCTTCCACAGATTGGTGGCACAAGATTTAAAAAAATTGTCTGGTCACCGTGAAGGGGCTGACAATTTATCACACCACCAAAGAATAGCTGTGAGAGAGCTAAGGGCACTGCAAGACGTAGTTATAAAACCTGCGGACAAGGGGGGGAATGTGGTTATCTGGCCTGTGCAGATGTACGAACGCGAGGCCTTCAAACAGTTAAAAAATAAAGACAACTATTCAGGTTTGTCGTATAATCCTCTAAAAAGTTTCATGTCACAACTCTTTGAGATTGTAGACAAGGCATATCAGGATGGTATAATCCCAAAAAAGATATGGGAAGGACTCTTGATTAAAGAACCTGTAGTCCCAACCTTCTATCTTCTCCCAAAAATCCACAAAGATCCCCTCAACCCCCCAGGGCGTCCGATTGTGTCCGGGATAGGGGGGCTGTGCGACCCAGTGTGCAGGTTTATCGAATTTTACCTGCATCCACTTGTGGAAACACTGCCCTCCTATGTCCGCGATACATCGGACGTCCTGAGGCAAGTTGATGGGATCTTTGTGGATTCTGACACACGTCTAGTTACGGCAGATGTTGAATCTTTATATTCATCTATCTGCCATCATGATGGACTTAGAGCTGTAGCCTTTTATCTAGAAAGCAGCAGTATGGAGGAATCCCTCAGTGCCTTGATTTTGGATCTCCTAGAATATATCCTGACCCATAATTTCTTCCTTTTTAAAGACCGGTTCTTCCTCCAGCAGCAGGGGACAGCAATGGGGGCGGCCTGCGCGCCCTCCTACGCAAATCTCTTTCTTGGCTATTGGGAGAGAGAGATTTTCGGGGGGGGCGCCCAGGCCGCCACCCAGGTGCTGTCATGGATGAGATACATCGATGATGTGTTGATGTTGTGGAAGGGAACAGTATCTCAATTGGAGACCTTTTTGGGATGCTTAAACTCTAATGAATACAATATAAGACTGACCTACACACATCACACATCATCGGTGGATTTTTTAGATATTAAACTCTACATCCACCCCGACGGGTCCATACAAACTGATATGTACAGAAAAACTACATCAGTAAACGCAGTGTTACATGCTTCCTCGGCCCATACCCCAGCAACGATCTCTCGATCCCCGTCGGTCAATACCTAAGAGCAAGGAGAGTATGCTCAACGGATGGTTTCTTTGAGGGTCAGGCTGAAGATCTAAGGGATCGTTTCCTGGTGAGGGGCTATAGCAAGCGGTGCATTAAGCGGGGATACAATGAGGCCCGAAGGAGGGACAGGAATACCCTTCTGTTGGGGGGTGACCGGCATAAGGAGAAAAAGGAAAATCAAGGGACCCAGATTGTTCGTTTTATAACAACTTATAATGACAAATGGAACAGGATTAGGGGAATCCTAAAGAGACACTGGGGGATTCTCAAACTGGTGCCTGGACTAAGTGATGCAGTCACGGAAAAACCTCTGTTGACTGCAAGGAGGAGCAATAGTCTAAAAGATATGTTGGTACATAGCCATTATGTGAGGGAAATGAAACCATTAGTGAGTGGAGTAAGGAGGACTCTGGGGTTCTATCCATGTGGTGCATGTCTGGCGTGTCGTAACATGGAGAGGACGAGGACATTTAGAGCAGCCAATAGTGATCGGCTATATGACATTCGACACTACCTGACATGTACCACAAAGAATGTGATATATCACGCCACATGCCCCTGTGGCTTGATATACATTGGCCTTACATCTAGAGAGTTCCGTGTTAGGGTAAGGGAGCATATTAGGGACATAGAGGCGGCTGAAAAGATGGAATCCGGAGATCCAAAATTAAAAACCTTGCCCCGTCATTTCAAATCCAAACATGGTTGTGACCCAACTAATTTGAAATTTAAAGCTATAGACGTGTGTCATTTGGGAGCTAGAGGGGGAGACTATAAGAGATCTCTTGCAAGGAGGGAATGTCAATGGATAGTCCGTCTGGGGACGCAGTCCCCAGATGGTCTCAATGAAAAACTAAGCTTTGTGTCATATCTCTGATTTTTGAAGCAGACTATCAGGCTTCTGTTTTGAAGTGGATACGATTTTCCCTTCCACATTGGAGGGAGACCCGTATCCTATCCATAAAGAGGATGGATGTTCTTGTCTTCTGTTTGGGTGTGCATATAGGATCAAAGCCATTGACTATGCTGTGGACCCCCAGTTTTCCCTGAGGGTCCTTTTTGGTAACTTTGTGATATGGTTTTAACTGTTTTTTATTTGTTTGTCTGTGTTTTTAGCTGTTCTGTATCTCTCCCCCTTCCCCCATCACACAACATCTGTCCGTTTACTCTCTGGACGTCACTTCGGTTTGGATCTTTACAGTGACAATTGAACATCATAACCTGAATCATTATTATGGATGGCTATATGAAGCAAGATATCATCAGACATGGATAATGAGAGTGTCTCACACGTATAATATTATGTATCTATATGTATATTTTGATGTCTCTTGCATGTATTAAGATACCATGTGTACATAGTATCCATATATATATTTGAAAAAATGTGCATGGGGATTCATGTATAATGATGTATTCGGGTTGCAGGGAGTTGCTATAGATGTATAGTATCCTGTATAAAGTCTATATCTAACCTAGAGTGTATATAAAAGAGTGATGGGCATTTGCCCTCTCCAAACATGGCGGCTGCGGTCCGCGCATGCGCGGTCGCGCGGTCTCGGGCGGCGGTGAAAGGCTTCAGTTGCACAGGAAGGAGCGTCAAATGACGCACTTCCTGTGTGTGAATGCCGAAACCGCCGCTGGAGATGGCGCGGCCGCCCATCTGCGGCGTGGAGCAGCGCTAAGTGGAGACGGGTGGTGAGAGGGGTGGTACGGGGGGGTATATTAGGATGGGGGTGACACAGCCAAGCATGCCCCCTGAGGAAGCATTCAGGGAAACGCGTTGGGGCGTCCCCTAGTGGTCATCTCTGCACCTGGGCAATAGACATGGGTAAGCTTGAGCACAATTCCTATGTTGCTAAAAATGCTGTTTAATGGTATATGGGATAACAAGCAGTGTATTGCTGTAATGGGAAGGGGGAAGTAATGACTGAACCCTCCATACACTACTAAGCTGAAGCTCTCAACCATTGTATACGAGTATTGCACAATAGTTTTTGTTTGATATAGCTACCATGAATATGTCTTGAAGTGGGAGGAAAAAAAGACCTTAACCCCTTACTGTTCTCTTTATCCAGATCCATGTAAAATCTACTTTTTTAATATCTGAGCACTTTTGTACCTGCAAAATTTTTAACCTTTTGATGAAATAATAAAAGCATCTTTATGAAAAGCAGCCAAAATTGTGCATTTGAGTTACTGGTATAGAATCTCTCCAAAAACCTATGTAGTATGTCTAATATGATATGTGGGAGAGTCCCAATACTTTGTAAATATTATTCATGTTTATCCTGGATATATAAAACAGCTAGCTATAGATGTAGCGTGGCGTAGCGCATCTTGTCGCGGCGTGTAAAGGTGATGCGTTGAGCGTTTGTAACCGTTTGAGCGTGCTCGTGCACGTGAAGTAGCGGGATGTATCCAGCCTGCCGTCGCGGCGTGTAAAGGTACCATAACCGGGATAGGATCTTAGTGATATGAATATCCTTTAATTCTACTTACAATAGCTGTAACTTGATTTTCCATGGGATTAACAAAGTAGAGCTTGCATATTTATAATTAAGGTAGTAAAATCTAATCCTTCTTACAAAATTCAATATACTGGGGCATATATTTTAAAATCAGCATATCTTTAACCTCCTCATGATATATTATATATATATACACACACACACACACACATCTACTATATAATTGTCTAAGAGCCACTTCCGTCTGAGGCCGAAATCGCGCGCCGCAGACGGAAGTGGCCAGTATGCCAAAGAGCCGCACGGCATGGCTCTCCTCAAAGCCCCCCGCTCCTCCTGCCGGTCCTCCCCCCTCGCCCCCACTCCGGTGTCACCCTGCCTGGTATTACCATGATGCTTTGGTGAAGGCTTCAGGAAGAGAGTGTGTGGAGCAGGTCATGTGACAGGGCGGGCTGATGTGACTTCACACAGGCCGTGTCACGTGACCGGCTCCACAGAGTGAGAGTGTCTTCCTGGAGCTTCAGCAGCTGCCATCGGTAATGCCAGGCGGGGGTGACACCGGAGGGGGGGCGAGGGGGAAGGACGCAGCACAGGGGGAGATGTAGAGAGGTGCAGGGGGACAGGCACAGAGACAGGGGCAAAGGCACAGAGACAGGGGGCGCAAGGGGACAGTCACAGAGGCAGGGAGACAGGTATGGTGGTGCAAGGAGACAGGCACAGAATCAGGGGGCACAGGGGGACAAGCAGAGGTGCAGGGGGACAGGCAGAGAGGCACAGAGGGACAGGCAGAGAGGCAGGGGGGCGCAGGATACAGGCACAGAAACAGGGATGTGCAGGGTGACAGGCACAGAGGCAGGGCGACAGGCGCAGAGGCAGGGGGCGCAGGGAACAGCCACAGAGGCAGGGGGGCACAAGGGGACAGGCTCAGTGGCAGGGGGGCACTGGCACAGGGGGACAGGCACAGAGGAAGGGGGGCATAGGGGGACAGCCAAAGAGGCAGGGGGGAGCAGTGAGAGAGGCAGGGGGACAGTCATAGAGACGGGGGGCGCAAGGGGACAGTCTCAGAGGCAGGGGGCACAGGGAGACAGGCACAGAGGCAGGGGGACAGGCATGGGAGTGCAAGGGGACAGGCAGAGAGGCAGGGGGACAGGCACAGAGACGGGGATGTGCAGGGGGACAGGCACAGAGGCAGGGGGACAGGCACAGAATCAGGGGGGCACAGGGGGACATGCAGAGAGGCACAGGGGACAGGCAGAGAGGCATGGATGTGCAGGGGGACAGGCACAGAGGCAGGGGGACAGGCACAGAATCAGGGAGACACAGGGGGACAGCCAGAGATGCAGGGGGACAGGCAGAGAGGTGCAGGGGGACGGGCAGAGAGGCAGGGGGGTGCAGGGAGACAGGCACAGAGACAGGGATGTGCAGGGAGCCAGGCACAGAGGCAGAGGGGCACAGGGGGACAGCCACAGAGGTAGGGGGCGCAAGGGGACAGGCTGAGTGGCAGGGGGACAGGCAGGGGGGTACAGGCACAGAGGCAGGGGGGCACAGGGGGACAGGCACAGAGGAAGGGGGGGCGCAGGGAGAGAGGCAGGGGGACAGGCAGAGAGGCAGGCAGACAGGCAAAGGCACAGGGGGACAGTCAGAGAGACAGGGGGACAGACACAGAGGCATGAGATGCAGGGGGACAGGCACAGAGGCAGGGGAATAGGCCCAGAAGCAGGGGGCACAGGGAGACAGTCACAGAGGTGCAAGAAGATAGGCAGAGAGGCACATGAGGACAGGTATAGAGGCAGGGGGACAGGCAGAGAGGCAGGGGGGACAGGCACAGAGGCAGGAGGCATAGGGAGACAGGCACAGAGGTGCAAGGGGATAGCCAGAGAGGCGCAGGGTGACAGGCAGACAGGCATAAAGGCATAGAAACAAGCATAAAGCCAGGGGGCGCAGGGGGATAGGCATAGAGACAATTGGGCGCAGAAAGAAAGGTATAGAGACAGGGGGCGCAGACGAGGGAGACCGCGCAGACGGGGGAGACAGGCACAGAGATGAGAGACAGCGGAAACACACCACCCTCCTGATGTGATAGCAGGAGAAACAAGAGGAGAAACTAGAGTGAGGACAAGAGGAGAGGCATAGGAGCGGGAACAGCAAAAGCGCGCGGTGACAGGAGGAGAGACGAAGGAGCGGGGACACAAGGAGCGGTGACAGGAAAAGCGATGACAGGAGAAGCGATGACAGGAGGAGACACGAAGGAGCAGTGACAGGAGGAGACACGGAGAAGCGATGACAGAAGGAGAGATGGAGGAGCGGTGACAGGAGGAGACACGGAGAAGCAGTGACAGGAGAGATGGAGGAGCGGGGACAGGAGGAGCGGTGACAGGAGGAGAGACGGAGGAGCGGTGACAGGAGGAGAGATGGCAGGAGGGAGACGGCAGGAGGAGAGACGACAAGAGGAGCAGTGACAGGAAGAGCGGTGACAGGAGGAAAGAAGGAGGAGTGGTGGCAGGAGGAGCGGTGACAGCAGGAGCGGTGACAGGACAAACGGTGACAGGAGGAGCAGTGACAGGAAGAGAGACGGAGGAGCGGGAACAGGAGAAGCAGGGACAGGAGGAGAGATGGAGGAGCGGGGACAGGAGGAGCAGTGACAGGATGAGAGATGGAGGAGTGGGGACACGAGGAGCAGTGACAGGAGGAGAGACGGAGGAGCGGTGACAGGAGGAGTGGTAACAGAAGGAGCAAGGACAGGAGGAGCGATGGAGGAGTGGTGACATGAGGAGAGACGAAGGACTGGGAACAGGAAGAGAGATAGAGGAATGGGGACAGGAGGAGCGGTGACAGGAGGAGAGACAGAGGTGCAGTGACAGGAAGAGCGGTGACAGAAGGACAGATGGAGGAGCGGGGACAGGAGGAGTGGTGACAGGCGAAGAGACGGAGCAGCGGTGACAGGAGGAGCGGTGACAAGAGGAGCGGTGACAGAAGGAGCAGGGACAGGAGGAGTGATGGAGGAGCGGTAACAGGAGGAGAGACGGAGGAGCAGGGACAGGAGGACAGATGGAGGAACGGGGACAGGAGGAGAGACAGAGGAGCGGTGACAGGAGGATCGGGGACAGGAGGAGAGACAGAGGAGCGATGACAGGAGGAGAGACAGAGGAGCAGTGACAGGAGGAGTGGGGACACGAGGAGAGACGGAGGAGCGGTGACAGGAGGAGCGGTGTAGTTCACTCAAATTCATGAACAAGTTCTGTCAGTCACAGTATGTCAACTGCATGCATATTCTAGAATACCCGATGCGTTAGAATCGGGCCACCATATAGTATAACTATATTTATATATATCCTACTATATAATCATCTAATTCTGTCTGTCTGTAATGGAAATCCTGCGTCGCTGATTGGTCGTGCCCGGAAAATTTTGTGGGACACTCATTACTGGTTGGTGACACTTTTAGACCCACACTACAAGGAGAACTTTATATCTCTTATTACCGAGGCGGAGAGGTCTACAAAAATGGGGCAGTACAAGAAGGCTCTTGTTGCTGAATTAATAAAAAATTTACCTTCTGATAATGCTGGCGGTAGAGGTCACAGTTCGGTAGACAACCAAGGACTACAGGCAAGAGAGACATAACTCCAATCCAGCAGAGGCAGGGGAACACTCTTAAAGTTCTGGGAGAGTTTTCTCAGCCCCTCTCATGGCACAGGCTCTGAGGCGCGGGGTACTCTCACAAGGACTGCAAAGTTTGGGAAGATGCTGAAGGAGTACTTTGCCGATCGCACCAATGTCCTCTGTGATTCCTCTGTGCCTTATAATTACTGGATATCCAAGCTGGATACGTGGCATGAATTGGCTCTCTATGCCTAGGAAGTTCTGGCCTGCCCTGCCGCTAACATTTTGTCAGAGCGGGTTTTTAGTGCCGCAGGGGGTATTATTACTGATACCTACCTGTCAACTGAAAATGCTGACAGGCTGACTCTTATCAAAATGAACAAGGGCTGGATTGGGCCAGACTTTTCAACATCACCAAATGATAGCAGTGTAATATAAACTCAAAGCCAGTGTCTTTTTGGAGAGTTATATTCCCATGCTCCTTTTCACCCCCACATATGGCTATATGCTTCCTGATTTTGTCTATTAGCTCTAGTCCTCCTCCTTCTCCTCATCTTCCACCACCATATCACCAGGGTGACTGTGGTCCCTGATGCAAACACACATAATAATTTTAAATGGTGTTTATGATGCCCATAACCCAAAAAAAGTGAGACAGTATATTCATGTATACCCCCCAGGGGTAAATGTTTCAGTCCTTACTTAGTGAATGGGCATTACAAGTATAGGAGACCCACTATGTTGTAATAGGAATGTTGTTTTTATGATGCCCTCCTCCACGTCTCTTAAAAGCGGCATCAGAGTGCCTAACAATTTAAAAAAAAAAAAAATCTTTAATGTAATAATAAAAATATATTACACCAACACTCGCAAGTGAGTATGAGCCCTTAACATTTTCCCCAGGAAAGAACATTTTGGTTTTGTTTGGACGTTTTATTTTGAGTCTGTAAAGTGGCGTAATACTCAGACAACATTGTTCACAGTAGTGACCTGGAGTGAGAAATGTTTAAAGGGGTCTTCCCAGTGCTGTTCCCATGTATTTTGAGCACTGTTTTTATATATTTGTGACTGTTTTAGGTTTTATCCAGGCTGCCGGGGTGCCGCCGGAAAAATGCTCGGGTTTCCCATAGGTTAACATTGGGCTTGGTGCTCGAGTCGAGCACCCAAGCATCTCTATATGCTCGACCCGAGCATCAAGTACCCGAACATTTTACTGCTCGCTCATCACTAATCCCCATATATAGTAAATGTAATAATAATAACATTAGAAAATACCTCCAATTAGTAATGTAATGTAGTTATCCTGATTAGCTATGTCTCTTACCTCATGTACAGGCCATTCCTCTTACTGTAGTTATCCATGGTTACGACCACTCATATAGTAACAGTTAGTTGCTCATGGTCATTGCCATGGATACCCAAGTTGCTGCATTGTAATATATAATTGCCCTATAATGTCTGCACATCCAGTTTGTCGGGATGTCTAGGAATCTCATAATTAAGCACCAGAAGTACGCCGACCTCCATATTGAAACATCCAAGTGATGGATGTTCCAATATGGCACCCGCTGGCGGTACAGCATTACCGTGGTAGCACCAGCGGGACACCACCGGACCTTCCGCCTGTCTGCCTGTCATCTCCGCCTCACAGCTCCCACCATACATCCCCCCTTGTCCAGCCACTGCACTCACCAGTTGCCAGATCCAGTAGGACATTCCAAGGCTGTGTCTATGACTGCAGGAGGAGAAGAGGGGTGCAGGTGCCCTCTGGTGGCTATAGAAGGCACCGCACCCCATCTGCTTCTGCACTCACAGACACAGACTTGGAGTGTCTTAGATCAAGGACCCCAACCACCGGTCTGCGGACCTGGACCAAGCTCAAAGTGTGATGTCCTAGCCTGCTGTGACACACACCTGCAGTATTACAGCACCGCTCTGAGCTGTCTTCCTCAGCTGTGTGCTTAAATGTTCCAGCAGAGCCATCAGCCAATCACAGTGCAGCAGTCGGGCCCTGATTGGCCAGTGGCTGCTGCGCTGTGATTGGCCTGCAGCTGCTGTGCTGTGATTGGCAAACAGCTCTGCCCGTACAACTACATAGATGAGGAAGAGAGCAGAGCGGTGCCCACTGCAGCGGTGGACCGGTAACAAAAGTGTGTGTCTGTGTGTCTGTGCATATGTATATATGTGTGTCCGTGCATGTATGTGTATGTATGTGTGCATATATGTGTGTCTCTACATGTGTATGCATGTGTACATGTATGTGTCTGTACATGTGTATGTATGTGTGCATGGCTGTGTGTCTGCACAGACACACATGCATGCACACATACATATATGCACATATACATACACATGCGCAGGCACACATATATGCACATGCACAGACACATACATGCACATACACACATGAACATACATATGCACACACAAACTTGCATGCACACATACATGCACACACAAGATACACATGCATACACATGTGCATACATATGCATACATGCACACACATGTACACACATGCACACATACACATGCCCATACATATGCACACATACATGCACATACATACATAGATGCACATACTCACATGTAAATACAGGCATGCACACATACATATAAACACATGCATACACATACATGCACACACAAAATACACATACATGCATACATGTCCATACATATGCACACATACATGTACATACATGCATACATACATGCACATACAGACATACACACATATATATGCACACACAGACACATACACACTAACACATACACATTGCGCACACATGCATGCAGATACATATGCATACACACATACATGCACATACATGCCCACACAAAAACATGCACACATACACACACATATGCATGCACATATATGTACATACACACACGCATGCACACATGCATACACCCACATAACATGCACATACATACATCCACATTCACACCATTAGACTGTTCTGTCCCCTCCCCCTCAGAGTAGCGGTGGTGTATTGCCCCCCAGGTTCAACCACCCACTTCATCGACCACTTCTCCGCGTGGCTGCCGCACTTCATGTCCTCAGAATTACCAACCCTCATCCTGGGAGACTTTAGCATCCCCATAAACAGCCTCAACTCCACATCTGCATCCCAGCTCCTATCTCTAACCACTTCTCTTGGCCTCTCGCAACTCTCAACCTCTGAGACACAAGGATGGTAACACCCTTGACCTGGTCTTTACCCGACTCTGCTCTACCTCCTCCTTAGACAACTCATCTCCTTCTCTCTCTGATCACAACATTCTCACCTTCACACTCACAAACCCTTGCCCATCACAGCCTAGTCCGACCTATCACACATTCAGAAATCTACAGGCCATCAACCCTCATTCACAGACTCTCTTCTCTCATCACTGTCCCCGATCTCCTCCTTCTCCTGCCCCAATCTGGCTGTGAATTACTACAATGAGACTCTCAAAAGTACCCTGGACCAAGTAGCGCCCCTCACCCTCAGAACCTCCAAACACAGAGTAAAACAGCCCTGGCTCACATCACAAACTCGATTCCTCCAGTGATGCTCGAGGAGTGCCAAAAACTCACTCACCAGGAGACTTCATCCATTATAAATTCATGCTAAAAACCTACGTTGATTCTATGTTTATTGTATGTAACTACTGTTCTGCATTACCTTTCTGTACCGTATATTTTTCTTATATGTACCGTTGTACTGTAAAGCACTGCAGAATATGTTGGCGCTATACAAATAAAGTTTTATTATTATTATTTGTGAGGCACCGACCGGGTCGGTATGCTGCGACCGGTTTGTGCCTCCCTGGGTGCGTCCTCCCGAATTGCAGGACGTACTCCATCCCGGGTGTTACATGTGATTCCTCTTCCCTGAGCTGAATGTGTTAAGAGGAAGCAGGAATCCTGGGTGTGGTTCCTTGAGTCTGGAGTGAGATTCTCTCCAGTGCAGAGCCTGATTGAGGAGCTCTGAAGGAAAGTTGAAGTGGTCCCGGGAAGGGATTATCTCCGGTGGGGCTGATAGAGCCTGTCAGCGGTCGGGAGATACACCAAGCGGTGTGAAGTGTGCCAGCTGCGCTCCGGATCTGTGTTTTGGTGACTGTAACCGGACGGAGATCAATAAATCGTGAGTTGAGAACTGTCCGTGCCTGGTTCCCTGCCTCCCCGACACCGCTACACCTCACATATTATTATTATTATTATTATATTATCCACATACATACATGCACAGATACACATGCATGCACATATACATACTAACATGCAAACATACATGCACATAAATACATGTGCACACACATGCATGTACACATACACATGCACACATATATATACACATATGCACACATACATCCAAATACACAAATATGCATTCATGCACATACACACACGCATACATATACACACATGCACACACATATACACATGCACACACAGACACACACGGCCACCATCTTTGGATACTCGAGTATACAAAGATGGCAGCAGCGTGATGCATCATACCACCCCATGATAAGATTACAGTAATTACAGGATTACATGGGTGGAGAACTTGGTGGGAGCTAATAAAGTGGATAACAAGGTGTCTGTGACTCTGTCTACTTTGTATGTTATGAAGGATTTCTCTGTGTGTTTTTTTCCCTTTACTGAAAGTATTGCTAATGGACGGCTGTTATACTGATGCCTGACATTAGCAATATGGCTTGATGTCAGCTGCCAAAAAAAATTAGAACAACCCCATTATTACCCAGTCTGCCACTGCTACACGGCAGCTGGAGGAGTGGGGTAACCACCAGTATTGGCGTCTCTCATAGAGGTGCCAATTCTGGGGCAGCTGTTGGATGCGATTCTCTGCATGGGGGCCCAGAAAGCTTGGGCCTCAACGTGCTGAGAATTCCAGCCCCCAGTTGCCTGGGTTACCTTGGCTGGCAATATAAAATACAGTGGAACCCACACCAATTTATTTTTTAGTTACTTATTTTCATTGCCTGTGAAAGTAACACCAGGAAGTGGGGGTTTACAGCCAATACCTGCTTGGTTTACCTGCGTTGGCAATACAAAATACTGCAAAGCCCTAAATGGTTTTTGCCAGGAAATTAAAGACCTTAATACTAAAAAATTCCCACAGAAAGAGGTTTTTAACTAAAAATACATTTAGTTACATACAGTTTATTAGGGGATAGACAAGAGAGAGACCGCATATCGGGGAGATTTGGTCGCTGCCTGCAGTGCCACACAGCCTGCCCCCATCATCATGTCACCACTGGTCTGATGCAATAGCATCGGGCCTACATCTAGTAAATAAATAAACAGTTGCACTCCTAAACACTAAGGTATACAAACATTGAATTCAGGTATATGGACATGCATTACTGCGAGGGAAATGCAATACAAAATTAATACACTTAGCGCATAAAAAGGCCAGTTTTATGTAAACCCAGCAACCAGCGTCAAGGCATATCTCTTGCTTGGTTTCCTACTTAATGCTAGAGATGAGCGGTGTTCGATTCGAATTGTTTGCCAATCTCAAATTCGAGCTGTTTTTGGCAGTGTTCGAGTAATTCGCCGAATTAGAACAATTTGCTTGAAATTCGGCAGTTCTAGTATATGTTCGATGACGCTTTGATCACCAAAAGCTTAATCTTCCTAACCCTAAACCTAGCCCTAATACTGCAAATGAATGTTAATATCCAGTTTGTGTGTATATTGTCTAGGGGGGGCTTGTATCAGAGCTGCAGCAATAAGGTCGCGCTCTTTTTTTTTTCTCCTAAAGCATGTACAGTGGGGCGGTTCAAGCTGCTAGCCAATCCCAGTCCCACACTGCAAAGTGCATTTTTTCACACAACCAAGGTTATCATTGACTGTGTCTGTCACATGTCCTAGCCCTATAAGACTCGGCCATTTTAACGATCGCCACCATTTTGCTGATAGCTGCTGCAGGGTGTTAGATGGCACCGAGCGCGCGCTAAACAGTGCAAACTATAAATTGTGTTCTCTCAGTCAGCTAGTGAGCGAATACAAAGTTAGATAGGTTTAGGGAGTAGGGACAGGAGGGAGGGTGCAAATCTTAGTAATATCTGCCCTTTTTAGGGCTGCTCTATAGGAGTAGCGATTATGGATAGAGACTAGGGACCAGTAGTCTATCAGCCCTTGTGATCAAGCAGAGGCGAAACGGACGTTAGGGGCGCGCTAAAAGGTAGGACTCCGTGGGGGCACACTACGGTCAACTCACGGGCGCATGATATGGGTGAGTGAATCTATGTGTATTAATTACCAGGTATTATGGAGCCCAATATATGTGCACATTGAATCTTGTTGTGTTGTTGTACCTAATGTATAATGTGTAAGACCCACGGAGTGACTACCTGCATGTAGCCTCTGTTGGTGTCTCCTTTTTGTACTTCAATCAGAACGATTATGTGTCTACTTTTATATATATTTAATAAAGGTAATATTTTATATAACTTAAACTCCGCAGTGATGTTCCACTTGTTTAAATAATTTTAACTGCACCTAGCAAACCTGTCAGTTTTTGCCTAAAAGCAGTGTCCACAAAAAACTGTAGTGTAGGCCACGTGTAATACAACGAAGTACACCTTGAGTGTAGTTCATTCAACTAATTTTTAACTGCACCGAGCAAACGTTATTTTTTGTGCCTAGTACCACTGTCTCAGCTCTGCTCGATTTCCATCAGAATATTTTTTGCCAACAACTGCAGATTTGCCAATTTGTTCACATACAAAAGGAGTGGCAAAAGGCCTGCTGCTGGTGGAAATGGGAATAGGCGTGGTGGAAAGGGAAAAAAAGTTTGTGTCCATGGGCTATGTGGGTAAGCAAGAGTAACATCTGCTGAAGAAAGACCATCTTCCAGCCAAAGTAAGATGTCTACTTCTTTCTGTGGAGATTCTGATATGATCCCTTTCATACGGACACGACTCAGACGACGATCGATATCAATTCTCGATGAGGCACAAAAAGAGCAGGCGCTTGAATGGATAGCAAGCGCTTCAGCAAGTGGGCTCTCCACCACCTCAACTTCTACATCACAAATACACTAGTCCTCAGAGGTGCCACCCCAATCCCACTTGCTTCCGCACAGTTTCCAAGTCTCCAGCCACCCATCTGAGTATGGGGTAAGACAGATGGTTGACTATGCATCGCTCTTCACTCATACTATAGCCTGGGAATCAGAGGTCTGCTCCAAAGCGTTTGTGAGTCAAGACAAGGAAATTATCTGCACTGATGCCCAGAAGCTTTTGGAGTCAGATCCAGGCCCAGATAAAGAAGGGTCTGAGCAAGCATAATGTAGACCGTCATTCATAAACTGTGAACTGCACCTTGGAGATCTTGTGAGCCCTTCCGCATATGACTCCTCCTGTACTTCCTCCCCCTCCTCTAGTGCCACCACCTGACTCCGAATAATGTTTAAAGTGTGCTCCAGTAAATGACGGGAATAGTCATGCTGATAATGGCATCATCATCATTAAACATCTTCGTCGACATTTCAATACTGTACAGAATGATCCATAGGTCCTTCATTTCAGACCACTCCAGCTGTGTGATTTGCCCCAAATCTGGATCTCATAGGCCCAAGTTATACGTCATGACATATAGCACCAGGGCTCATCCGTGCTGCCACAGTTGCTGCAACATGTGCAGAGTTGAATTCCATCGTGTCGGCACATCGCATTTCAGCCAGTGAACTGGCAGGCCGAATGACTTCTGTAGAGATGCAAGGCGTTGAGCTGCGAACGGCGGAAGTGAGCACACAGCGACCGTGACCTCTGCTGAAGACCATCTAGGCCCAGATAGTGTGCAAAAATTGGCTGGACAAGCAGGTTTAAGACGTGAGCCATGCAAGGCACGTGTGTCACATTGCTCCAGTGGAGGACTGCATTGCAGCATTGTCGACACACGGTCTTCCCTGGCTGCAGGTTCAGTGGAGACAAGCATTGATAAAACTCGGTCTCCACAGCTGACCACAAATCCTCAGCTGTGTGACTCACATTTCCAAGACATTCCAAGGTAAAGACCGCCTGATGCCTTGAGCCCTGCTGCCATCATAGTAAGGAGGTGAGCAGGATTCCTTGTGCGCAGTTAGAACGCGGGTGGCATTACCAGGCTTTGGGTGCAGGTGGTGGACCGAGACGAGGTTGAGGAGGCAGAAGCAGTGGAGGAACGTCTACATACAGAGGATTGACGCACACCTCGTAGGGATGACAAGACTTGGACAGCAGCCTCTTCTGTTGTCTTCATAGTTACCCAGTGCACAGTCACCGCCATGTAACGCCCCTGTCCATGCTTACTGGTCCAAGTGTCTGTGGTGAAATGCACCATGTCACACACAGAATTTCTCAAGGAAGCAGTGATGTTGTGTGCAGGCACAGCTTTCTTGAGAAGTAGTGGCGACTGGGCATCTGGTACTGGGGTACTACAACGGACACAAGGTCTCAAAAATCCTCTGTGTACAACAGACGGAGACAGAGAATTTCTGTAGCCAACAGCTTGCAGATGGTGAAATTCACCCTCTTAGCTTTGTCATGGCTAGGAGGAAATGGTCTTTTACTTGTGCACATCTGAGGGACCGAGGGCTGGCTGCAGTGCTGAGACACGGTTGAGTAGGGTGTCCCCGGCAAACTGTTGGTCTGTGAGGAAGGTGCAGGCAGGTATCTTATGCTGCCTTCATCCAAAGGTGGTGTTCTTGATGTCTAACAGCGCTCAAAACCAGCAGGTGTTTCCACTTCCAAAAGAACTGACGACCTTCCAATCACACTGGCTGTTGTGGGTAAATAGGTGGAAAGTCTGCGTCCAAAAGCATGTGTGACTGCTGTCCCCATAGTCACAGAGGATTAAGGGGCCGCGGATGCACATGATGGGCCAGACGGTGGTTGGCCCGGCCTGCTAGGCCACATTGTAGCACAGTGAGCTTCCCATTGCGACTTTTGCTTCATATCCATGTGATGGTTCATGCATGAACTACTGAAACTATTGATTTTTTGGCCTCTACTCAGTTTTTGGTGACAAATCTTACAGATAACATGGGGAGACAAAAGGCTTGTGGATTTGTGAATGTGCTTCATGAATGTCACCTCACCAACCATTTTAAGCTTGCAACTGTGGGGCAATTGATGCCACTGAAGTGGTGTCTGGGCCCAAATTTTTGGAAAAAATGGAGACTCTTGTTGTAGTCCCCTAAATGTGACACAATGCCCAGGGTTCGCACGAGGCCTTAAAGATGCTGAGGTAAAAACCGCACCAAATACTCATCGCCTGCACAAGGCCTTACAGATACTGAAGTAAAACTCACCAAATACTCATCTTCTTGACGTGGCCTTGCAGATACTGAAGTTAAACTCACCAAATACTCATCGGGTGCATGAGGCCTTACAACTACTGGTGTAAAAAATGATTTTGGAAGGGTATGACATGCCTATATCTGTTTCTCCTCCCCCTTTCACTTGTCTATATGTTTTCTTTTCGCATTTTTATGTGTACTTTTCACTTTTTCATATGTTTGTTGTATCTTCTGAGTAGTTTGTCACCTTTTGGACACGTTAGAAGGTATTTTCTATGTGCTTTCTATGTGTTTGAATGTGTTTGTATGTGTTTGTGTTGGCCTGCCATTGTTTTCAATTGGATTCGAAGGTGTTCGACGAACATTCGATGAACATTTGACGAACAAACGCCCAATTCGGCGAACCGAATCGAATTCGAACACTAGGGTGGTGGCTCATCTCTACTTAGTGCCTCTATCCGGGTTAAAGAACCTACAATTTAATGGGCTGTTTGTTATTATATGTCATAAACTGAGAAATCTGCTCTAATGGAGGTGTGTTCTTTTCCTGTGAGTGTTGCTGCCTGCCTATGATTGGTCAGCATCATACAGTTAGAGAAAGTACATTACCCCAGTAAAAACCCTGAAAACACATTTTCAGGTAACTCATTAGTTGCTAAATACATCTACTTATATAATCGGGAGTTGGGCACTGTAGCCCAATCCCAACATGCTTTGCGCGGGACTGCGAGTGATGACGCGCAGCGTCATCACGAGCCGCAGACCCGCACTACTCTAAAAAAAAAAAAATCCTCACCTCTACCCGAGCCCGCGCTGTCTCCCGCCCTCTCCCGCCGTCTTCTGCCGTGTTCCGCTAGGCTCCCGGTGGCTGTGCAGGCTCCCGGTGCCTCCAGTGATCTTCTATCTACTGAGACTGAAGGACCTGTGGTGATGTCAGAGTCACGTGACACCAGCTTACTCCAGCCAAATCGCGGGTCACGTGACTCTTACATCACCACAGGTCCTTCAGTCTCAGTAGATAGAAGATCACTCCAGGCACCGGGAGCCTGCACAGCCACCGGGAGCCTAGCGGAACACGGCAGAAGACGGCGGGGGCTCGGGTGAGGTGAGCATAATCTTTTTTTATTTTTTTTAACCCCTGCCTTGCACGAGCGCACCACACACACCTGTATACTCCACCACCACACACGCCTCTACACTCTGCCCCCCACCACGCACCCCACACACCCTGTATACTCGCACCACACCACGCCTGTACACTCTGCCACCACACACGCCTGTACACTCTGCCGACCACACACACGCCTGTACACTCTGCCGCCACCACCACACACGCCTGTACACTCTGCCGCCACCACACACGCCTGTACACTCTGCCGCCACCACACACGCCTGTACACTCTGCCGCCACCACACACGCCTCTACACTCTGCCGCCACCACACACGCCTGTACACTCTGCCGCCACCACACACGCCTGTACACTCTGCCGCCACCACACACGCCTGTACACTCTCCACCACCACACACGCCTCTACACTCTGCCGCCACCACACACGCCTGTACACTCTGCCGCCACCACCCCACACACACGCCTGTACACTCTGCCGCCACCACACACCCCTGTACACTCTGCCGCCACCACACACGCCTGTACACTCTGCCGCCACCACACACGCCTGTACACTCTGCCACCACCACACACGCCTGTACACTCTGCCACCACCACACACACCTGTACACTCTGCCGCCACCACAGACGCCTGTATACTCTGCCGCCACCACCACACCTGCCTGTACACTCTGCCACCACCACACACGCCTGTACACTCTGCCACCACCACACACGCCTGTACACTCTGCCACCACCACACACGCCTCTACACTCTGCCCCCACCACCACACACGCCTGTACACTCTGCCGCCACCACCACACACGCCTGTACACTCTGCCGCCACCACCACACCCGCCTGTATACTGTGCCGCCACCACCACACACGCCTGTATACTCTGCCGCCACCACCACACACGCCTGTATACTCTGCCGCAACCACCACACACGCCTGTATACTCTGCCACCACCACACACGCCTGTATACTCTGCCGCCACCAGCACAGACGCCTGTATACTCTGCCACCACCACACATGCCTGTATACTCTGCCACCACCACAGACGCCTGTATACTCTGCCGCCACCACCACACCCGCCTGTATACTGTGCCGCCACCACCACACCCGCCTGTATACTCTGCCGCCACCCACCACACACCCTGTATACTCTGCCGCCACCACCACACACGCCTGTATACTCTGCCGCCACCACCACACACGCCTGTATACTCTGCCACCACCACACACACCTGTACACTCTGCCCCCACCACAGACGCCTGTATACTCTGCCGCCACCACCACACCTGCCTGTATACTCTGCCACCACCACACACGCCTGTACACTCTGCCACCACCACACACGCCTGTACACTCTGCCACCACCACACACGCCTGTATACTCTGCCACCACCACACACACCTGTACACTCTGCCACCACCACAGACGCCTGTATACTCTGCCGCCACCACCACACCTGCCTGTATACTCTGCCACCACCACACCTGCCTGTATACTCTGCCACCACCACACACGCCTGTACACTCTGCCACCACCACACACGCCTGTACACTCTGCCACCACCACACACGCCTGTACACTCTGCCGCCACCACCACACATGCCTGTACACTCTTCCGCCACCACCACACACGCCTGTACACTCTGCCGCCCACCACACACACCCGCCTGTATACTGTGCCGCCACCACACACACACACGCCTGTATACTCTGCCGCCACCACACACGCCTGTATACTCTGCCGCCACCACCACACACGCCTGTACACTCTGCCACCACCACACACGCCTGTATACTCTGCCGCCACCACCACACATGCCTGTACACTCTTCCGCCACCACCACACACGCCTGTACACTCTGCCGCCACCACCACACCCGCCTGTATACTGTGCCGCCACCACCACACACGCCTGTATACTCTGCCGCCACCACCACACACGCCTGTACACTCTGCCACCACCACACACGCCTGTATACTCTGCCGCCACCACCACAGACACCTGTATACTCTGCCACCACACAGATGCCTGTATACTATGCCACCACAGACACCTATATACTCTGCCACCACCACCACACACACCCTGTATACTCTGCCACCACCACCACACACGCCTGTATACTCCACTACCCACAGACCCACCTGTATACTCTGCTACCCACAGAGCCGCCTCTATACTTTACTACCCACAGAGTCACCTGTATAATCTCCTACCCTCAGAGCCGTCTGTATACTCTGCTACCCACAGAGCCCCCTGTATACTCTGCTACCCACTGGCCCGCCTGTATACACACAATTCATTTCACCCTGCTCCCGATGCAATTGCATCGGGCCTTTTTACTAGTTGTGGATAAGAGCAGCATTGAACTAAAGCTTGGTGGATGAAAAATCAACAATCTATATGTAGATGAAACAACCCTGCTGGTAGAGAATGAAAAGGATTTAGCGAAGCTTATTTTGCAGGTTAAGGAAAAGAGTGATACATTTGAGTTTTATCCAAATTTCAAGAACACAAAAATGATGACAATTGTGCAAACGGCTAACATCAATATCAAGGTCAACAATCAGGAGATTGAAGTGGTCAACAATTACATATTACTTGTCTCAATGATAAAGTGTTACGGTGAATGCACAGTTGAAGTAATACATAGCATAGCATTTGGAAAGGATGCAATGGTTGGCATGGACAATGTCTGGAAGAGCAATTGCCCTCTGAATAGAAGTGTATAGATGCGTGAATTGGACACTCAAGGTGACTGTCAGGAAGAAAAATTATGCATTTGAACTTTGGTGTTGAAGGTAAATATTACGGATTCCATGGACAGGGAAGATCACCAGTAGAAACTTCTTGGACCAAGTGAAGCCAAAACTGTTAATGGAAGCAAAAATAACCAAATGTTATACCACGAGCAGAGGCACAAGGGTAGGACCCGATAAGATGAGAACACCTTGGTGCAGTTATAGGGCTCTTATGCAATGGCCAGTGCGTCAGCTAAGTTTCTCAATTTTTCTATAATCTGATGCAGCTTCTGCCATGTCCTTTATCCTCATACACATTTGCATTAGCTTTACACATTGCCTTGACATTCATCTGTTAGACAGTATGCTAGTCCAGATTTGTCTTAGTGTGCAGCGGATTTCCTAATTTATTTGATTGCTAATATGTCAACAACAAAAGAAAAATTGGATAAAAGGTCTTCTTTAAATAACTTCTACAGATTTTCAGATATGATAAAATCACCCATATTACTTCAACAAGAGTCATAAGTCCCAAAGTACCTATAAACATAAAGGTGGTAAACAATATCAAATGAAGTCTCTTCTCCCCATGTACGATTCAGTGCCAGTCCTAAGTTTGTTTTGTTAGAATGTCTGTGAATATATTACATAATTATAGCACAACCTTCAAGATATGATTGGTAGATATTGCTTTAGAAACTAATGTGCTATAGATTACTCATGTCTCATATTATTCATATCTTTGCCACATGCTACTGCTTTATAGTAAGATTTAAAAAGAAGAAAAAATAAAGATGAAGAAAATAAAAAAAATAATAAAATGTAACACATTGATTTAAAACCTAGACAACAATATTATTCCTGTCACAGGAAAAATGCTATTAACTGAACATTTATGGAGATAATATGAATGGTAATAAATGTTTGAAGCCTACCTGGTGACTGCACCTCACTGCTAGGCGGAAATGGACATCATTGGTGGTGCCTATGTGGGTTCAGTCACAGCTCTGTGTATGGGGAGTGGCAGCTTTAATCATGCCCCCTGCACTGACTGACAACAGGGAAAATGACTGAACCGCTGCAGCACCACCCCCATAGCTGCAACCTGAATGCTTCTGGGAGGATTAAAGCTAATTTCCTCGTAGCAGTGGGGTTTGGTGTGTAGGTACCAGGCAGGTTACAAATGCTATTAACTTTGGTCTGATGAGTCCAAATTTTAGATCTTTGGTTCCAACCACCGTGTCTTTGTGCGACGCAGAAAAGGTGAACGGATGGACTCTACATGCCTGGTTCCAACCGTGAAGCATGGAGGAGGAGGTGCTTCGCCAGATGACCTAGCCTCCACAGTCACCAGACCTGAACCCAATCGAGATGGTTTGGAGTGAGCTGGACCGCAGAGTGAAGGCAAAAGGGCCAAAAAGTGCTAAGCATCTCTGGGAACTCCTTCAAGACTGTTGGAAGACCATTTCCGGTGACTACCTTTTGAAGCTCATCAAGAGAATGCCAAGAGTGTGCAAAGCAGTAATAAAAGCAAAAGGTGGCTACTTTGAAGAAACCTACAATATAAGACATATTATCAGGTGTTTCCCACTTTTTGTTAAGCATATAATTCCACATGTGTTAACTCATAGTTTTGATGCCTTCGGTGTGAATCTAAAATTTTCATAGTAATGAAAATACAGAAAACTCTTTGAATGAGAAGGTGTGTCCAAACTTTTGGTCTGTACTGTAGACTTCCATGTTATGGGCGCCAGATCGCCCCAGACCCGGGAGGATCCAGTTTTCTTAGTTTTTGCACCAGACACAAAAAATTATGCAGACTCCGGTTTTTTGTCTGGTGCCAAAAACGAACAGAATCGGATACTCCCAGAAAAGCACAAAACAGGAGGTCAAATAAGGCCAATCCGGCACCATAGGGACACATGGGGCCAAAACCGGATAAAGTTCTGTCCAGTTCAAACCGGACACAACCTGACACCACGAATCCGTGGTGTGAAGCCAGTCTTAATAGTGTTTTTCACCTGACAAGTTCCATTTAATGCAGGACTATAATTGCAATTTCTTCAGCTCTTTTTCTTTTCAGGTTTATGGTCCATTCCTAAATGAAATTGCATTCAGACATGGTGGAAACAATTTGACTAACGCTGGCTTCACACCATGGTTTTTTGCTGTCAGGCTGTGTCCAGTGTTTTGCTGGATGCACTGGATACAGCCCGACAGCTTTGGACAAACAGAACCCCACCGGTCCTGTTTTCTGCCAGAATATTCAGTGTGCGGTGTTGCCGCTGTCCAAAGTTCTGAAATTTCAAAATTGCGTCTAGCGGGGAGCTAGCCGCAGTTCTGCAATTTCACTCTGGAGCTTTCCAGGTGCTGAACTTCAGCACCCGGCATCCGGCAGCCGGATCTGGTTTTCTGTCAGATCCGGTGTGATCCGGCGCCCATAGCCTCCCATGTTAGGGGGGCACCAGATTGCACCGGATCCGATTTTTTGAGATTTTAGCCCCGGACACAAGGAGGCTGCAAGTTACGATTTTGTGTCTGGGGAAAAAAAGTGAATTCTGCCGCATCCTCCCTGAAGCAAAGAACCGGATGACAAATCTCTGCCATCCGGCCCCAGCCGGCCCCATAGGAATACGAGGGGCCAAAATCGGATCCAGGGCTATCCGATTCACATCGGACAGCCCCAGAGTCCTAAAACCATGGTGTGAAGCCGGCCTTAGTAGTTTTTCCTCCAATTATGTTAAACTATTTGCTTGTGTCTTATAGTTATTAGCATTTTGTTAAGTATATTTATATGAAAAATAAATAATATAATTTATGCTGATACTTTTAAACAAATTCAGAATTTCATAAAAGCACTAGGAAAAATGTCTTCTTGGCAAGCTGAGAATGTAATGCAAAACATATTTTTTAAAAGTTTTATAACTGCATGAAAAATGGATTTAAAATTGTAGTTTTGGAAGGGCTGAACCAAATCATTAGGTGGAGAGATATCAGTAGAACTCTGATTTAATCCAGAACAAGTATTTGCTGCAGATAAAAAATGGTTTTAGGAGAGATTGGACAACTATCACATGAATAGTTGCTTTTTAAAAGGCTCATAAGAAGCTCACATATGCGCATGTTTACACCCAATAGTCCTACAATTAAGGTTGCACACTTTGATCAGGAGTTTAAACATTTTAGAAGTTCATAAAATTCTTTCTTATTGGGCGACGTGAAGGACCATTTAATACTTAGAAGGGGACTATATAACTGGTCCATAGGTCACATTCCCACAATGAGTACTTGGTAAGTGTTTGGTTTTGCTGAATTTCTTCATCTAATATGTAAATTAAGTTACTTGCATTTTTTCACTGGATTTTGAGTGCATTTCTTTACATAAGTATTTATTGTGTTTTTGACACTGTGGTTTTTACCTCCTTTTGATGATGCTGGCTACTTCTCACGGACAAGGCGTGAAGAAGGCAAGTCAACAAGTCCAGGGTCACAGCGCGAGACAAAGGAGGCTAGGCAATCGAATAAGTTAAAGGCAAATTCCCAGGTCAGGCCTTAAGAGATCAGAACAGCTAAATACAAAAGCACAAGGCACTCACAACAACTAGGACAGCTATGTCTTGAAATGGTATGACCACTGCCAGCCAGCTAAATCACTCTGAAAGGCCTGGCCTGATTAGCTGTGGAACAATCCTGAATAGCATAAAGATAGTCAGTGCACCCAAAGCATGATAACAGCTGTGTCATTGTTTCACAAGACTAGAGGTACCGTCACACACGGCAATATTGTTAGGCAATTTCACTGGCAATTTGCTGGTTGCAGTGAAATCATGGACACATTATTCTATTTTGTTGCTGTGTACAAATGGAACAATGTGAAATTGCCTAGCTATATTGCCACGTGTGATGGTACCTTTAGGCTCCATTCACACTGTGTGTTTTTGGTCTATTTTTGCTCATCAGTTTTTGTAGACAAAACCAGGAGTGGGTGATAAATGCAGAAGTGGTGCGCATGTTTCTATTATACAGTAGTTTTCCTTTGATTGTTCCATTCCTGGTTTTGGCTACAAGAACTGATGAGCAAAAACAAACCTTAACGCACAGCGTGAATGGAGCCTTACAACCCAGTACATCCCTGAAAACTATTGGGGGGCTGAGCTGTCACTCAGAGACATTCATGACAATCATGCTTAAAGGGTTAGTTTAAGGCCAGGCATTTAACTTCCTAATTTATTCCTATAATCTAAGTTGTCTTCTAATATACTTGCTATAAAAATTCTCTATCATTCCCTTTCTACACGATCTAACAGCTACTGGATTTTTTTTTTATCTCCTGCTCTTAGCGCATTTTGTGTGCACCAGTATATGCTGGAATTCTCACACAGAACATCCTCAAGTGGGGGGAGAGACTGAAGTCACTTCCACAGCCTCTGCTCCTTCTTCACTCCCCACAGTGTGCTGTCACAGCACTCTCTTCATATGCAGTGTCTCACTCTCTGAGCCTTGTGTGGTAAACATTAATGGTAATAAGTGTCTATGACTCACCGTGGCCGGGACTCCGAGGGACAGGCGTTTCTCCTTCCTCCTTGTCACGGGAACCACGCCTGCCGGTAGTGGGGCCCGGTGGTCCAGATTCAATAAAGACGTCGTTGGTTGAACAGTTAAGGGGTTAATTGTTTCGTGACGCCACCGGCACTACTTGGGCCTCCGGGGGATGGAATGCAGCAAGATGGAACACGCCCCACAGGCTGAGCGGTAGTCCCCGGAGCCAGGAGCTGCACAAGATGTTCTGAGGCAGCTGCGGTTACCTTAATATGCGGAGATAGACAGTTCATGAGAAGGCATGGACACTGAAAGTCTCTGTAATGGGTACTTTACTGTAACCAGCAGGTGATACATGGCATACAGTTCTCAGGTAACGGACCGGGTGGACTTAGCAATGACCAGCGTTTCTCAGAGCTCCGCGGTGTTCTTCCATTCTAACTAAGCTGTGTTGCCGAGGTCGCCATGGAATGCCAGATCGGGTATAAGGAGGCTGCTTCAATTTCTCTACCGGAGAATTCTGGCCGGATTTGTGGGGAGCCTTGGATCCTTTTAGTGGGTACTCCGCTGGCTAGACGACTCTGTGTGTGCGGCGGTGGGGGGGTGCTCCTGTAAAGCGGTCCCTCCACTCCTGGTTCGCGTAGCAGTGCTGAACAACTACTAGCTTCTGTACCAGTAGACCGGCTGTAGATGGGCACAGGATGATCTTGGACCCGCATGTAGATGCCTGTAAATCGGTTGCTAAGGCGCCGTGATAATGGCGCCCAACCGGGGGTGATGGCCAGGGGGCTGCACGGGACTGTGCAGGCCCCCTCTCCTAGGTTGCAGAGCTTGTTGTTTTTGCTCCCTTCTCCTACGTTGTCTTTCTCCAACTCCTTTACACTCTACCACTACACTCCGCCCACCAGCACCTTATTGGCCCTCTATACTGATGATGCATGTAGGGTATAGATCTCTGAGTTAAGTATAGATCTCTGCTGCCTTGGCTGCAATACCCTCCTGTGACGCACTCGTTGCGGGGCACCACACTCCCCTTGGTGAAATACACTTGTCCCCAAGTGTCGCGCTACCCAACATTACAGAGAGATTTTTATATTTTATAACAGGTAATAAACATTTTTATTAATAACAGGTATTCATTTTACTTAGAATGTTGCAAGTAAAAGAAACAGGTTAACCTTTATGCGGACCCGGCGGGCGGTCGGCTGTCCTTAATATGAGTCCAGGCTGTAGCCGCCAAGTCACGCTATTAGCGGTTAAACGGGAACGAAGTCAGTGATAAAGTTCAAGCAGTGAGTCACTTATGCAAGGAACTATGGTGCACTCGTATAGCGAACCACCCATCATGGCAAGCATGTCGCTCATAGGTGATTATGTCTCCCCTATACAAGTCACGATTGGGATGTCCTCTAGGCAAATGTGACTCCACTTCACGGCGCCCCACAAACACCTCTCCACACACACCCCCCTCCCTGGCAAAACCCCACCCGGTAGATAGGTTGAACGTTGTCACTCTACCTTCCTTGCAAAGTTCATGAGGTAACGGGGGTTGGCGACGAGCCGCGGCACAGGCCTCCATGTTGGCGCGTTCACGAGCTTGCCACTCCTCTCTGCGGAGCTGACGTATATCTTCGCCTGTACGGCATGGAGTGTGGATGTAGCTGCTGCGATGTGTGGGCTGCTGGGAAGCTTGAGCTTGGCGGGAAGTCTGGATGGGCACCCGGTTAAACGGCACAGGGGAAGGTGCCGCAACTGCACCCGACCAGTGTATCCGAGCTGGTTGCTCGGCCGGAGGTTCCTCGATATCTCCCCAGGCAAAACTGGTGTAGAGGTCCTCAGCAAGGCTGTGGGTCTCGTCGTCGTCATCATCCTCCTCTCCCTCGACGATCACATCGGGCTGCTCATCAGTTGGAGATGTTAGCACGGGACCTTCCGGGCAACGGGGCGTTGGTGCTGAGGATCCTTCCACAGGGTCGTCCTGCAGGGCTTCCAGGCTGCCTGCCTCTTCATCTGTAACTTCAGGCAGTGGTGTCTCTATCCCAGTGAACAGGTAGGCCTCTGTATTTGCAAAAGAGGTCTCTGGTTCAGGGGAGAAACAGGCAACAGTCTTTAAAGGGATGGTGCGACTGTTGGTGGGTTCCTCAGCGGGAACCAGGTAAGCATCGGCTTCTTCTGTGGAGCAGGGTGTAAGCTCCGGCTCTAAAACAAATTCGGCTGCGGTTTCAGGCACTGGAACGGGGTGGACTGAGGTCTCCACTGGAATGACAGTCTATTGGCTCCGGCGATGAAGCAGGACAGGTGGTAGGCACTGGTGAGGCGGCGAAACAGGAGCTGCCGTCCGGATCTGGAGTGGATGTACCCGCACGGCTCTGCTGCATAGCCCGATGAAGTCGGCTGCCCAGACCCACGCTCCAGCTGCGGATCGTCCATTCGACTGTCTCTATAAGCCTCACCCTGAGGTCTTGCAATGCCTCCTGCCAAAAGTCGGGGCTGCCGTTGATTGTGAGGACGGGACCCAGACCAGGATGGCCTATGGCTGCTCTGGCCTCAGCCTTGACCAGTTGCATCAAATCTTGGAGTCTCATGCTGGCCATCTTCTTAGAGGAACCACACCCGTCCAAACCGGTAACCGTTCTCTTAGTGAGCTGGTGAAGAAGGCTCTGGAACTCCCACTTCCTTTGAGGGTTTTTGTAGTCCAATTGTGGGAAAAAGTCTTTGGCCCGCCCCATGGTTGTTTCCAGCAATCAGGGCACACAATGATTTTGGCGCCTTTGCCCTGGCCCTCCCACGAAGAGGGGCAGAGGCTCACTCCTGGGCCTGCACGTGGTGATCCTCACGGCGGGGATCGCCATCTTGGACGCCATCTTGGCCCAACGGTGAAAAGGCGTAAAAAGTTCTTTTTGGGACGAACAAAGTCCTTTTTGTTGAAATAAAGTCTTTTTAAGCACATTATATCCGTTAGGGAACGGGCCTGCTCGTATCCTGCTCGTGACGCCATTTTCTGACTCACAGTGGCCGGGACTCCAAGAGACAGGCGTTTCTTCTTCCTCCTTGTCACAGGAACCGCGCCTGCCGGTAGTGGGGCCCGGTGGTCCAGATTCAATAAAGACGTCGTTGGTTGAACAGTTAGGATACCTTTACACGCCGCTACTGGCGGGTGGATACAACCAGCTACATGCTACAAATGTAGCTTGCATCGGCAATGTACCCCGTAGTAGCGGCGTGTGAAGACGGTAGGAGGCACCCGGCAGTAGATGCATCTGTTTCCGAGCACTGCCCTGAAACAGGTGGCTACACAGGCGATTGTAGCGAGCTGTATCGGCGTGTAAAGAAGGAACAGAAGGGTTGTTTCTACACCATGCTATGTACCTGGTATGTAGCTGGGGCGTGACACAGGCTCCGGGTTACCGCGCCCCATCAGCGATCATTGGAGGAAGCTCCTGCATTACGATTGGTAGTCGCTGCATAGGGAGGCATATTTAAGGAGCTGACCAGTCACACTACACAATTGCTCGAGCGTCATGTATTAAACAGCCTCCTGCGATGCCTGCCCAATCATGATGTTCTTGCTTTGTCCTATCAGCGTACGGACGTCTCATAATCCACAATTGTGGCACGCCTATGTGCTGTCCCTGCTGCACCAGGTCCGCCCATATTAGCTTGTTGTAGCGGTGTGTAAATGAGGTAAGGTAAGCTACAGATGGCTACTTGTGGCTCCCAGCGGTGTATCCAGAGATAGATGTAACGTAGTGTAGCGCACCTTGTTGCGGCGTGTAAAGGTGGTGCGTTTACCGTTTGTAACCGTTTGTGCGTGCTCGTGCACGTGAAGTAGCTGGTTGTATCCACCAGCCAGTAGCGGCGTGTAAAGGTACCCTTAAGGGGATAATTGTTTTGAGATGCCACCTATGAGTGTTCCGGTGATGTCCACCAGCGCTGCTTGGGCCTCCGGGGGATGGAATGCAGCAAGATGGAACGCTCCCCACAGGCTGAGCGGTAGTCCCTGGAGCCAGGAGCTGCACAAGATGTTCTGAGGCAGCTGCAGTTACCTTAATATGCGGAGATGGACAGTTCATAAGAAGGCACGGACACTGAAAGTCTCTGTAACGGGTACTTTACTGTAACCAGCAGGTGATACATGGCATACAGTCCTCAGGTAACGGACCGGGTGGACTTAGCAATGACCAACGTTTCTCAGAGCTCCGCGGTGTTCCTCCATTCTAACTAAGCTGTGTTGCCGAGGTCGCCTTGGAATGCCAGATCGGGTACAAGGAGGCTGCTTCAATTTCCCTACCGGAGAATTCTGGCCGGATTTGTGGGGAGCCTTGGGTCCTTTTAGTGGGTACTCCGCTGGCTAGATGACTCTGTGTGTGCGGCGGTGGTGGGGTGCTCCTGTAAAGCGGTCCCTCCACTCCTGGTTCGCGTAGCAGTGCTGAACAACTACTAGCTTCGGTACCAATAGACCGGCTGTAGATGGGCACGGGATGATCTTGGACCCGCATGTAGATGCCCGTAAATCGGTTGTTAAGGCACCGGGATTATAGCGCCCAACCGGGGGTGATGGCCAGGGGGCTGCACGTGACTGTGCAGGCCCCCTCTCCTAGGTTGCAAAGCTTGTTGTTTTTGCTCCCTTCTCCTACGTTGTCTTTCTTCAATTCCTCTACGCTCTACCACTACACTCCGCCCACCAGCACCTTATTGGCCCTCTATATTGGTGATACATGTAGGGTATGGTCTCTGAGTTAACTGTGTCATTGCTTAGTCAGAGAATATTGCTGCTGCTGTCTTAGCTGCAATACCCTCCTGTGACGCACTCGTTGCGGGGCGCCACATCTACACCAGTGGGGCAGGAGATCAGCACTGCTACACATGTGAATTCACTGTGGTGCGGGTTGCTGGGCTTACGCATCTCTGTAGCAGACCAATGACAGCTATACCCGTCATGACTTTGAACTGTCACTGTGTATAAACACTCTCTTTGATCAAAGAAATGCACAGAATATCATCCTAAATTCACCACTAACATGAAGTCCAATATGTCATGAAAAAAACAGTCTTGGAATTACTGGGATATGTTGAAGCGTTCCAGAGTTATTATCTTATGAAGGGACACTGGTCGGAATTGCAAAATGAGGCTCAGTCCTTAAGGGAACTTAAAATATGGGTGGTGTGTGTATATGGCACCAAAGGGTTAAATCTCAGAGATCAGTCACATAAAGAAATCCAAAAAATGATCTGATACGCTGGGTTATATGCAAAAATTAACAAGAGTTTATTGAACAAGTAAATATAGAAAACATATATTTAAAACACAAGTAAAAACAGATCATAGTAAAACCTCCAAGGAGGTGTGTGAGTCTGTTCTAAACATATGGCAGAAGGTCACAATATCCAGCATTGAAGATATAAACAACCTTATATGCAAAGCACCTATTTCAATAATGGCCAGAAAAAGCACTTCAAGACAATATAGTTCTCAAAGTAGAATTGACACATAGGCAGGTATACCCCTATATTAATAATACCTATATGAGACTCCTGAGCATACAGAGAAAAGTGCACAATATGCAAGGTAAATAGACCATATCATATGTTGGACAAGCGTATCAGATCATTTTTTGGATTTCTTTATGTGACTCATTTCTGAGATTTAACCCTTTGGTGCCATATACACACACCACCCTTATTTCAAGTTCTTATATATTTGTTTATGGTGTGCGGCACATTGGGTATTATACGTGTGGTGCAGTATTGACTGTTCATGTTAATTTAATTAGCTCAGTCCTTAAGGGGTTAATGCTGCTGAGTTGGAATCAAGCCCCAGTGGGTGAATGCAGGGAGAAGCCACCCTGCACCAAACGCAGATCATATGCACCAGGCGGCTGAGTTTTACCTGCATGTACCTGCGGCTTCCCTCCAGAGGCACTTCATCCAACCCGTAGTACCTCCAGATCGAGTGCACATACCCTAAGACTGCTTGCACATGATCAGTATTTGATTTGTTTTTTGCCTAATGGTGGGTTTACACGTCCCGATATCGGCCCGATATCGTAGCCAATGACGCGGGAGCGCGCTTCTTGTGCGCGCTTTTCCCTGCATCGCATCGGAGGTTTACACGGCGCGATATCGGGATGCAACGTCCGTACGATGTCTACGCCCCCCGACGCAGGAACGACCAGTTAACATTGGAGTCAATGTGTGACGTTGCCCTACACATCGGAGTTGGGCTGTCACACAGGACGATCCTGCTCCAACCGGCATCCGATATCGGGCGGTCGAATAGCACGCTCATTCGACCCCCGATATCGTTTTGCCATCGTTCCTACATTGCGTTGTACGTTCAAACAGTACAACGCAGGTATGATATCGGGTCCAGCTCACGAACCACGTGAATTTTGGTCGGAGTTGCTTCGGAATTGGACGCCGATATCGCGACGTGTAAACCCCCCATAAGTATTTGTAAGACAAACCCAGAAGTGGAACATTCTTGGGAAAAGTATTGTAGAAATACATCCATCACTTCTGCCTTCTTTACCCTTTTTTATCTTACATATAGTGAGATAAAAACAACTCACCAAATACTCTTGTGCATATGTCCTCAGGCTACAAAAACTTTTAAGTTTTTAAAACATGCAATCAACAAGTTTTTAAAGTTGAAACCACAGCATGAAAAGCAAGTTTGGGAGAAGCGTCTTCAAGCATATCTGAGATGATGTTCAGGAGTTGTACATTGTAGTATGCAATGGCGTAACGATCGTGGTCGCAGGTGTCGTGGGTGCGACGGGGCCCGGACCTATAAGGGGCCCGCGCAGCCAGCCGCCCCATGCGCACACCGATCGCAGCACCGGGTGCCCACTTCACATGGATGTGCATCCCAGAGGACACAAATCCATGTGACAGCGTGGTAGATAGGGTCCATGTATCAGAGAGAGGAGAGGAGGGGAGCCTCCTATTTCCTGCTGCTGCTCCCACACCTCCCCTCCTCTGACCTGCCGGCTTCCTGTTCTGCGTTCCACTGTGCCGCCTCCTCCCACTTCCTGCTTGAGTGCACAGTGGAACGCAGGCTGGTGGCACCTCTTCCTCCTCCTGTGTCAATCCTCAGAGTAGACTGACAGAGCAGCGAGGGAACCAGGAGAGGTAAAGTTTTTTTAATAATTAGTGGAGTATGGCCAGAGGATTGGGAAGGGGGACGGTGTCATATATAAGGCTGCACATAATACTGCACTACATGGGAGAAAGCTGCACATAATTCTCCACTGTATGGGAGAAGGCTGCACATATAATACTGCACTATATGGGAGAAGGCTGCACATATAATACTGCACTATATGGGAGAAGGATGCATATAATACTGCACTATATGGGAGAAGGCTGCAAATATAATATTGCACTATATGGGAGAAGGCTGCACATAATACTGCACTATATGGGAGAAGGCTGAACATATAATGCTACATTATATGGGAGAAGGCTTCATATATAATGATGCACTATGTGGGAGAAGGATTCATATACCATACTGCACTATATGGGAGAAGGCTGCATATATAATACTGCACTATATGGAAATGATATAAGGCTGCATATATAATACTGCACTATATGGAGAGATATGAGACTGCATATATAATGCTGCACTATATGGAGAGTTGAGTCTGCACTATATGGTAGGTTTTGGGGCTCAATCATATGGAGAGTTTAGAGGCTGCAATATATGGAGAATTTGGAGGCTGAATTATAATATATGGAGAGTACTGAGGCTGCACTATATGGAAAGTTTTGAGACTGCACTATATGGAGAGCTATGAGGCTGTATTATGCTATATGGAGGGTCTATGAAGCTGTATTATACTATATGGAGAGGCTATGAAGCTGCATTATACTATATGGAGAGGGTATGAGGCTGTATTATACTATATGAAGAGGATATGAGGCTGCCTTATAATATATATGGAGAGGTTCTGAGGCTGTATTATGCTATATGGAGGGCTATGAGGCTGCATTAAGATATATGGAGGGGTGTGAGGCTGCATTATATTATATGGATGATAATGGGCGTTCATTATAATAATTGAATGACTATGGGGCCTACCTTATGAATGGAGGACTATGGGATGCATTATAATACATAGAGGACTATGGGGGTAGAATGTAATATATGGCGGAATATGGGGATGCATTATTATAATTGGACTACTATGGTGAAGGGAAGAGGTGGACCATATAAACCAGGATGGGGGACATATATACCACGACAAGGGTCATATTCCAGGAGAAGGACCATATAGAGCAGGATGAGGAACATCAATACATAATGAAGGGGGAGAGGGGTCAATTTGTGAGTCTTTAAAGGCTTTAGAATGTTACATAAGGTGCATACATTTAATCAACATGCGGGGGAGGGGGGCAGGTCTAAATTTTGCACCTGGGCCCACCATACTCTGGTTACGGCACTGGTAGTATGGTTGAAAAGTAATACATATTCATCTTGGGGGACAGAAAAGGGTAAAGGGAATGGCACAGAGATAAATGAATTGTTTGATTTTCTTTCCTCACGACAAGACTAACATTATACCTGTTTAGCGAATATCTAGGTATTAACAGTTTTGCTGTTTGCAAAATGAACTGTTGATAGCTTTTAAGCGAGCTTGCAAAATGGGTGTACTGTTACTGTGTAGAATGGAAAAAAGTAATGGATTCTTAAAGAAGGAATCTGCAACGCATCTGATATTCCAAAAATGAATAAGCCATTATAAAGACTTTTTTAATCAAGTAATCAAAAAAATCCCTTCTCAATAGAGTAAAAACAAACTATCTCCTTATTTTGTAGTACTGTTTCTTTTTTTTCTATAATGCTACTGTCCATTGCCTGTGTCATGTTTCAGTCTGATAAACATTTTTTACAAAAGTAAAACATCAAAGTAGTGTCCAAAAAGTGTTACTAGACTAAGACAACCTCAGACCCCAGGGTTCATGTGACAGACTAAAAGGGTAATTCAACTAGTGCCTACCTGTAATACTGGTGCGGGGTATATATGTGTCTCCAATTTGCCAATTTCAAGAGGTGCAGTAAAACAGACCTGTAAAGTTAAATGTCGCAATTTACTGTAATTGTTTGCAAATTTTAAGATAAGAGATATTAACTCCTCCTGGCCTAAAAGGACCTCGTAAAACTACATGTCAGGAGATAGAAAAAAAACCCAGACATGCTGCAATAACACCTGGTATAGTTGTGTGATTTACCAAAGCCAAACTGAACATTTTTTATAGTCATGCAAAAAGTAAGTAGGAATCTTTTTGTTTCTTTTTATACTATACTGTATATATATATATATATATATATATATATATATATATATATATATACTAGCTGTGAGCCCGATGCAAATGCATCGGGTGTCTAGAATATTTTTAAATTTTTTTTAAGATTTTCGCGGCCGCACTTGCCGCAAGTGCAAAACCGCACTTGCCGCACCTGCTGCAAGTCCCCCTATACTTTCTATGGAGATTACCGCAACCACGCCGCAAGTGTAACCGCATCTGCCGCGTTTGCCGCATAACCGTTACACTTGCGGCGCGGTTGCGGTAATCCCCATAGAAAGTATAGGGGGACTTGCGGCAGGTGCGGCGGCTCAGGCAGCGACTCGCAATGGCCTCGCGGCCATTGCTCGCGCTACATGAGCGGTAAATCACTAACTTTGTGGCTGAGCCTCTGGTTCGATTTTCGGCTAGCGACTCGCAATGGCCGCTTCGCGGCCATTGCTCGCACGTGGTGACGTCACAGAGTGACAAAGTCACGGTCTTTTGCGGGGTCCGACACGGAAGTGCCTACGGCAATTATATAGTAGATATATATATATATATATATATATATATATATATATATATATATATATATATACATATATATGTGTGTGTGTGTGTGTGTGTGTATTTTTTTCTATTTTTTTATTTTAACTATTACTATGACCACCAATAGGTTTACGGCCAGAATTGAACATCAAACAGCAGCTTGCAGAATGGTGATGGTTTGTACATTTTACCCTTGTTAAAGTGGACAAATAAAACAGGTATTTAAAGCAAAAATTTGACTTTTTTTTAAAAGATTAAAATATATATATGGTCATTTGTCTTTACAAAATAGGACCGAACAAAAAAGCTAGGATGATTCAAATCCCAAATGCTAGCATCTGCAACAGGCTGCTGTATTCAGATGGTGAGGGCATAGGTCTAATATTGGACCGTTATAATAGGAAAGTGGGCAAACTCTCACCCAAAAAAAAAATTTCCAATACAGACCTTTATAAGGTAGACTTGGATTTAAATTTCTGAATGATGGAGGGGATGTAAAAAAAATACTTGTCTGTCTTACAATGCTGGAAGAACATTGCCTGTCACCCAACATTAGATTGAATATTTTGATTTAGTAGCAAAAAATAGCACCGCGGGTTTTAATAAGTTTCTCCCTGTTTGCAGAGTATGATGAATAACAATAATGTGCTGTTACAGCAGTATAATATAGATTCATCGACTTACAGTGACTATATAGTTATTATAACACTTCACTATACTGAGAGGATCACACCTATATTATATCTGCTCGACCATTGCAGTAGTACACCACAATAAGATTTATGCCTTTTTCTATCCATAGGTGTAATAAGCTGTGCATTCTGACATTTTATCGCTATGTTGTTCAAGCATAAAATTGCACTCCTTAGCCAGAATGATGTTTTACACTTCTCTTGAAAGCCACTCTGATTGACTGCACTAGACCTTAGAATGTGATACCTGCATGGCATTATGGGTAGTGAGAGTGAGTGTAATCATCACTATTTGCTACTCTCACAAATAATACAGTATTCTTGGTACTCGTCACTCGACGAGTAACACTGCTGCTCGTGAGTGATGTGTCGATTGTTATCAATCTTTCACAAATTGCTGCCTCCCTTCAGTACATAAAGAGAGTCATCACCCCAGTGAGAGCAGATTGAATATTAGGCTCTCACTGGGGGATACAGCAAGGTGTTGTATGCAGTGAAAACTCAAAAAAGTCCAGCCTCCGACTCTGTCCCAGAAATGCTCATTTTATAGCCGATGTGTGTGGGCGGAGCCTATCACTAATTGACTAATTGACTAACACTGGACTCACTATTCGGATCAGTACGCGAGTATTACTAAGTACTCATTATGAGTATAGCGAGTGCGAATATTTCAGTACACTCTCATCCCTAATTATATGGAAGCCAGCCTATTCACACCTAATTCCATTAGCGCACCCTCTAAGTCTACAGTAGTGTGTGAAATATTACCGGGCTATTTTTTTTGGCCACGTCTTGCTTATCAAATTGCAAAGACTTCAAATTTGTTGGGCCTTGTGATGATCTGCTCATCTCTATATGGGGTTTAGATGCATCCATAATGAGAGATCCATACTGAAATAGGATCATGTGTTTCCCTCCTTACTTGACAAGATCAACATTCAAGACAAGAAATGTATAGATGCACATAATTTTTTATTGTATTGGAAAGTTTCTTTCCTGAATCGTTTTTTGCAGTCTTTTAATTTCATAGTAGTCTGGAGAAGATTCCACCAAGATCAGCTTCAATAAAGCTGTTTAGGAAAATAATATATAAAAACACTTAACAATGGCTCAATAAATTCATCATATGAACAGTAAAGTGGATTTCCCATAGACTTGCATGGGAGCAGTTGTCCAAACTTTTAATGCTTTTTGGAAAATTTTGGATCCCCTCAAGAAAACTTCATGTGAACATAGTCTAAAATGTTTTTTTTTTCTATGCAAAATAGTGATGATTTGTAATCATTTTATTTATTGTTTCTTTGTGACTCTTTAGGAGCAACTAAGTGTGATTTTTTATATACGGTAATTTTCCACAGCTTGGAAAGTTCTGAAACTCTGCAAATCATTTGTTTAGTGGCTTTCTCCTCTATACTGTAAAATGTTGCATTTAAGCGGCTTCCAATCTTTGGTTTTATCCATCTATTTGCCTGCTTTCTTCTGCATTGATATCAGAATGTGCTCATTTGGAGTACAAATGATGGCAGTGATAGGGTCAGCTAAGCATCGGGATCTCATCAAGTCTGGGGATAAGACTGCTGCAGGAGATTATTTAGATCAACACTACACTCAGAGGAGGAGACTGATGCTAACTATTTCATTGGCATCATCTGTGATCAAAATGATAAGGCATCTGAAGGTAGGCAAATAGAATGGGGAAAATAGGCATTTACAGTTCTACTCATTATTATTGGCACCTGTGAAGTTTAAGTACATAATGATGAATATTTCCTGAAAAAAATAAATCAATTGACACAGGTTTTTTGTATAGAGACTAGGGATGGGCGAATCTACTCGCTAGGACTCGTTACTCGGCGAGTAGTAAGGGACTCGCAGGACTCGGTACTCTGCGAGTTTCCCAGCGATTACTCGCACAGCAACGAGTCCAATGCAAATCAATTGCAATCCTAGTTTTGTCAGAGACTCTGACAAAACTAGGATTGCCTTTGACTTTCATTGGTCTGATTACTGTGCAAATAATCACAGGGAAACTTGCAAAGTAACTGCTGTTACTTTGCGAGCTGAGTCCGGCTGTCTGCTCTGTGCAGGCTGCCGCAGCTCCAGGGTCCTAGAGCCAGCCTGCTCACAGAGATGATGTAGCAGAGCTGCGATTGTTCTCAGTCTGCTCATCCCTGTGCATAGACATCTATATCTATGCACAGGGGATGTAGCAGAGAGGGCATCGCGTTTTGGACTACGTCGGACGGAAGAGGATTTTTTTAATTAAAGATGGAGTCCCTAATGGCTTTTTTTTTTTTATTTCTAATAAAAAATGTTCTCTGTGTTGTGTTTTTTTAACCCTTTATTGGAGATTCTTAGTGGCTGGGTCAAACGTGGCCTGACATTAAGAATCTCGGGCTTAATACCAGCTTGTATAACAAAGCTGGTATTAACCCCTTTATTACCCAGCGTGCCACCGCTCCAGTGCCGCTGGAAGAGCGGGGTTCAGCGACAGAGGATGGCGCTTCAATGAACGCGCCATCTTCTGGGGCGGCTGCGGGCTGCAATTTGCAGCGGGGTGTGCCCAGAAAGCTTGGGCATCCCTGCGCTGCGGATTCCAGCCCCCAGCTGCTTAGCTGTACCTGGCTAGACATAGAAATTGCGCGGAGCCCCACGCATTTTTTTTTAATTATTTCATGAAATTCATGAAATAATTAAAAAAAAGGGCTCCCCTATATTCTTGTGTCCGGCCAGGTACAAATAGGCACCTGGGGGTTGGGGGCAGCCCGTCGCTGCCTGCTGGCCCTAAGCCCGAAATTTATGGCGGTCACGCCAATATTAGACATGACCGCCATGAATTTCTATTAAATTGTTTTAAAAAAAACACAACACAGAGAAAAATTTTTATTAGAAATAAAAAAAAAAAGCCATTAGGGACTCCATCTTTAATTAAAAAAATCCTCTTCCGTCCGACGCAGTCCGAAACGCGATGTCCTCTCTGCTACATCCCTTTGCATAGATATAGATGTCTATGCCCAGGGAATGAGCAGACTGAGAACAATCTTAGCTCTGCTACATCAGGCAGCAGGTGGGCTCTAGGACCCTGGAGCTGCGGCAGCCAGCACAGAGGAGACAGCCTGACTCCTTACTGTGCGAGTTTCCCAGCGATTACTTGCACAGTAAACGAGTCCAATGCAAATCAATGGCAATCCTAGTTTTGTCAGAGTCTCTGACAAAACTAGGATTGCTTCAGGCTGAAGCTTCCGAGACACATCTGTGATTTGTAAATCTCACACTACTCGCTATTACTCGCTTCCCCATTCATTAACATTGGACTCCCTAGACTCGCAACGAGTAGCGAGTCCCGGGCTCGGACTCGCTAGAGTCAAGCGATTCCGAGTAATTTAGGACTCGCCCATCACTAATAGAGACTCATATTAAATACAAGAGTAAATAATAAACAATAAATTCATTCAAAAAACAATGGAAGGGAATAACAGAAAAACCTAAAACTTGCTGTAATCTTGAAATAAGGAAGACAGCACTCACCGGTCTGTTGCTGTGCTTTTATTCAAGGTGCAATATTCACATGGAAGCGCACACTGCGCGAAACGGTGCCGCCGTCACCTCAGCTATACACCCCCCCTCCCTGCACCATGTGAATATTGCTCCCTGAATAAAAGCACAGCAACAGACCGGTGAGTGCCGTCTTCCTTATTTCAAGGCTATATTGTATGTTGCCTAATGACGGGCACCACCTGGCCGAACACCGGTCGCTCCAGAGCGTTCTCTCCGATAAAATTGACAAAAGATGTCTTTGAAGGTTCGTGCGATTGGTGGGAAAAACAATTCGTCAAACATCCAAACACCTGAAGGCCAACCTGGAAGGCCAGTCATGGTTTCAACATGTGGCATATGGCGTGTACTAAACCAACCAGAGCTTTATGGACAAAGGCAAAGGAAGAAACCATTGCTGAAAAAAAGGCATAAAAAGAAAGACTGATCCTTGCCAAAGAGTACCTTGACAAACCACAATCCTGGTAAAATGTTCTGTGGACAAATTAAGCAAAAACAGACCTTTTTGGCAATACAAAGCAATAGTTTGTTTACAGATAGCACAATGAAGCTTATAAGGAAAATAATTTCCTTTTAACAATTAAGCATGGTGGAGGATTCATAATGCTGTGTGGTTGCTTTGCTGTGTCTTGTACTGTAGGCACCGATCATATCACAGGAATCATGAAATCAGAGAATTATCAAGAGATTTTAGAGCAAAATGTCCTACCTAGCCTAAGAAAACTTTGTATGAGTCAAAGATCATGGGTTCTCCAGTAAGAGAATGACCCAAAACACACATCCAAAAGTGCAGAGGAACTGTTGAAAAAGGAAAAATTTACTTTTTTAAAATGGTCAGCAACGAGCCCTGACCTCAATCTCATTGAAAATCTTTGGGGTGAGATGAAATCTACAATTGGGTAAAAGAACTCTGCAAATATTCAAAGTTTGGACAAACTGCAGAGAGGTTGTGGAGCCTCAGAACATGGCTCCATAGGCCTTGATCAGCAGCCAATGTAAGGAATGTCACCGTTCATCTTTCAAAAGGGTGCTTTCTCCCAACTGCAATTTTAAGATCTCTCCACAGATGTTTAATGGGGTTTAGATCCGGATCCAAACTCATTTCAAGCCACTTTAGACATCTCCAGCACTTTGTTTTCATTCATCTCTGTGTGCTTCTTGAAGTATGTTTTGGGTAATTTTCCTTCTGGGTGATCCATCATCTATGACACAAAACCTGCTTTCTGACACTGTGCACTGTACTGCAACCCAACATACTTTGGTAATCTTAAGATTTCATAATGTCTTACTCACAGTCCAGGCACCCAGTGCTAAAGGCAGCAAGACAACCCCAAAACATCTTTGAACCTCTGTCGTATTTGACTGAGGGGATTGAGTTTTATTCTTTGTAGGCCTCATTCTGGTTTTGGTACACAGTGGAATGATATGAGTTACCAAAAAGCTTTTGGTTTAATTTGTCCACAAGACACAAGTCCCAGAATGATTTTCTCCTACTCACATTTGTTTTGGCAAACTGCAGTCTTTAACTTTTAATACCTTTGAGTCAGCACAAATGTCGACAGATAGTTTGTGCTGATACTGACGTACTTAGGACCTCCAGGACAGCTTGAATTTCTTTGGAACTTGATTAGGTAAATAAGCTGCAGTTCCATGGCTTGAAAACATTTTGATTATTTTTTGCACCGTGGAGAAAGGAACATCAATATCTGTGGAGATGGACATGTATCCATGTTTTTCAAAAATGTTGGTTCTTAAATCCTCAGACAGTTTTCTTCTCTTTCTATTTTCCATGTCTACTGAGGCACCCACAGACATACAATCCAAAGCAGGGGCTGGCTGGTGACTCAGACCCCGGGTGGCAGTTTTTCCTTGCCAGTCCTTGGGTAAGGACCGGGGGGGGAAGTGCCATCAGAATTCTTCGGCGGCCCGGAGGGGGGGGGAGGCGACTGCTATCCGAATTTTTCGGCGGCCCCGGGCGGGGGGGGTGCTATCAGAATTTATTGGTGGCCCCGGGGGGTGGGGGGGATTGGGTGCTATCAGAGGCGCCGGCCCATTTCTGTGGGGGGGTGGCCCTAGATGAGGGCTATACCACCAGCCCAGGGGGCACTTGCCCCCCTGCCACCTGGGCAAGTCCGCTCCCTGATCCAAAGAGTGAGTCAACCTCTCCACTTGTTATCTGCTTTCAGGTGTGATTTTCATATTGCTTACACCTGTTATTTGCCACAGGTGAGTTTAATACCTTAGTGAGGGCCCACTGTATATATATGTTGTCAAAACAGGGTCCTTATTCTGTTAGGACGTGAAAACAAGTTACAACAGAAAAGGTCCTGGTGCGACGCCCCTGGAGCTAAAATCTCTGGGGTTTCAGCTACCGAGGGTAGCTGAGACCCTAGAGATTAGGAATCGGGTTTTTTTTCATCGGCACTAGTAATGTGATGACCGGTAATCACCGTTTACCGATCATCACATTGCAAAAAGTGAAAGTGGTGGTAAAAATGCTTTCACTTTGATCCGACATGAAAACATGTCGGATCAAAGTGAAAGTATTAACCCCTTAGCCCACCAAGACCCCCAGTACTCAGGATCATCCCCTCCACCCCCAACCCTCCCCCAGAACATCTAAAAATGGCGGCGGCCGGCGGTAAAACCCGCCGCTTTCGCTAAATCTCTATGTGATCTGACAGGTCAGATCGCATAGAGATGCCACCATTCCTGGGGGTCCCCTAAGTGGCCCCCACTGTCCCCCCACCCGTGTATTCCGCACCCCCCCTCCCTGCTCCGCTCCCCAGCTCCTTTGTGCCTCCCCGTCCCCCCTGATCCTCAACCCTCTAGCCATCCCCTGCCCCCATCACCCCTCGTAAAAGATAAACCAATTTGCGCCACACTGCTAGAACAATGTACAAGGGGCCGGTTACAATTGCAATTTGCTCACCTGATTATGTTGTGCCAAGTCGCACAACAGACTGACAGGTAGAAAAGAGTCAGGTGCAGCCTCCAGGCCGGACGAGTCTGGTGGAGAGGAGTGCTGCGATCCTGGTTCGTGCGGATCAGGGGGTGGCTGGCTGGCGGATGAGAAGCAAACTGAAGAGGCCTACGGAGCTGGAAGCCGACACGCTGGCTGTGTTAGTTTCCTGAGTCGAGCGGGCCAATGAACAGCGAGCCTCAGGGATGGGAGTGGTGGGCGTGTTAGTGAGCGAGGTCCGGGAGCAGAGCCGCTCAGACTCGCGCTTCCCGAAGGAAGGCGTGAGACGTGTGCAAGGAAATGAAAGAGATGTCAGCGCTCAGAATACAACCGAACAAATGCTCGCAGCTATTTACCTTTAGGCTTTATTAATCCAGTATAGGGTTCCAATTATCCACAACGCGTTTCTGCGCTCAGTGCCCTTTCTCAAGTGATTAGTGGAGCCCTCTTTTACAATTGTTTAAATACATTGCTTAGGATAAAGGGGTAGGGAATAGGTGAAAAGTGGGAGGTTTTACAAAGGTATACACAAAAATACGTGCTGGATCATGGAATGGTTTCCATACCAACAGAACATTTGTAGATAATTAAAAACATAAACTAAAAACAAGTTAAAAACAATAGAACTTCAGATAGATACTAAAAAATATAAAAATAAAAATAGTAGAAAACAATTTTTTTCAATCATGATACAGATAAAGATACAACTGAGAACAATTATTATGTGCACATATATATTTACAGAGAATCAATATGGTTAATAAAATTATTTTAAAAAATATATAATAAAATAGTAATAAAAGGGGCATTATTCTAAAATTAATTAGTATTCTCAAGGGTGAGGTTAAGTCCTTCTGGTGCTAACGTGCCCATTTTAAAAATCCAGAAGGATTATCTTCTATTCAGAATATTCATTCTATTAATGATGTTCTCATTTATCTGTTCAATAACCAGAAGTTTTAGTTTAGAGGGATCTCTATTATGAGAAAGATCAAAATGCTTGGAGACACTGTGTTTGGTGAAACCAATACTGATATTGTGCCTGTGCTTATTTAGTCTAGCCCTCATGGTTTGTGTGGTTCTTCCTATGTACTGTTGCTCGCACGGGCATTCCAATAAATAAATAACAAAACGGGAAGAGCAGTCTAGCCGCTGTTTAATTTCATATGATAAATGGGTAGTATTGGATATGAAATTTTTTGTACCATTAGTAATGCTGTTACAGCATTTACATCGGCGGGTCCCACATCTGTAACACCCATTCAGGAGGTCAATTGCGGGTGTCAAAGATGATGGTTCTTTATCATTACTGGACATGAGTCCTCTAGGGGCCAAGATATTGTGGAGGTTCCTACCTCGCCTAAATATAATTTTAGGTTGCTTGGTAATAATTTTGGACAGGATGGGGTCCCCCTGTAGGATAAACCAATATTTTTTCATTAGGAGATAAATATTTTTATATGATTTATTGAAGGTTGTAATAAGGTTACATGATTTAGCGTTGGTATCCTCCTTTTTTGCTTTCTTTTTTTCTTTTATGTTCCCTAAAAAATCATTTTGTGTATAATCTTTACATTTCAAATAGGCATCCTTCAAAAGTTGGCCTGGGTATTTCTTAGCTTTAAACCTCTCCTTCAGGATTCGTGCTTCACCAACAAAATCACTATCTTTAGTGCAATTCTTCCTAATGCGGAGATACTGTCCGTATGGAATGTTCCTAGTCCAAGATGGTAAGTGGCTACTACTGAACTCTAAGTAGCTATTCACGTCCACCTTTTTAAAAAAAGTGGACGTGCTAAGGTGTCCTTCCTGGTCAATTTTGATCAATAGATCTAAATAATGGATGTGGGTATTAGAAACATTTATTGTGAACTCCAGGCCCCAATTATTATTATTGAGATAATCCACAAACTCCTTTGCTTCATCTTCATTGCCTGACCAAAGGATAAAGAGGTCATCCAAATATCTTTTATAGAATCTGACATATTTAGTGCCCAGTGTTGACTGTGCGATGGCACCAGACTCAAAGGCACCCATGTACAGGCCAGCATAACTGGGTGCGAATCTGGTGCTGGCCTGTACATGGGTGCCTTTGAGTCTGGTGCCATCGCACAGTCAACACTGGGCACTAAATATGTCAGATTCTATAAAAGATATTTGGATGACCTCTTTATCCTTTGGTCAGGCAATGAAGATGAAGCAAAGGAGTTTGTGTGATTATCTCAATAATAATAATTGGGGCCTGGAGTTCACAATAAATGTTTCTAATACCCACATCCATTATTTAGATCTATTGATCAAAATTGACCAGGAAGGACACCTTAGCACGTCCACTTTTTTTAAAAAGGTGGACGTGAATAGCTACTTAGAGTTCAGTAGTAGCCACTTACCATCTTGGACTAGGAACATTCCATACGGACAGTATCTCCGCATTAGGAAGAATTGCACTAAAGATAGTGATTTTGTTGGTGAAGCACGAATCCTGAAGGAGAGGTTTAAAGCTAAGAAATACCCAGGCCAACTTTTGAAGGATGCCTATTTGAAATGTAAAGATTATACACAAAATGATTTTTTAGGGAACATAAAAGAAAAAAAGAAAGCAAAAAAGGAGGATACCAACGCTAAATCATGCAACCTTATTACAACCTTCAATAAATCATATAAAAATATTTATCTCCTAATGAAAAAATATTGGTTTATCCTACAGGGGGACCCCATCCTGTCCAAAATTATTACCAAGCAACCTAAAATTATATTTAGGCGAGGTAGGAACCTCCACAATATCTTGGCCCCTAGAGGACTCATGTCCAGTAATGATAAAGAACCATCATCTTTGACACCCGCAATTGACCTCCTGAATGGGTGTTACAGATGTGGGACCCGCCGATGTAAATGCTGTAACAGCATTACTAATGGTACAAAAAATTTCATATCCAATACTACCCATTTATCATATGAAATTAAACAGCGGCTAGACTGCTCTTCCCGTTTTGTTATTTATTTATTGGAATGCCCGTGCGGGCAACAGTACATAGGAAGAACCACACAAACCATGAGGGCTAGACTAAATAAGCACAGGCACAATATCAGTATTGGTTTCACCAAACACAGTGTCTCCAAGCATTTTGATCTTTCTCATAATAGAGATCCCTCTAAACTAAAACTTCTGGTTATTGAACAGATAAATGAGAACATCATTAATAGAATGAATATTCTGAATAGAAGATAATCCTTCTGGATTTTTAAAATGGGCACGTTAGCACCAGAAGGACTTAACCTCACCCTTGAGAATACTAATTAATTTTAGAATAATGCCCCTTTTATTACTATTTTATTATATATTTTTTAAAATAATTTTATTAACCATATTGATTCTCTGTAAATATATATGTGCACATAATAATTGTTCTCAGTTGTATCTTTATCTGTATCATGATTGAAAAAAATTGTTTTCTACTATTTTTATTTTTATATTTTTTAGTATCTATCTGAAGTTCTATTGTTTTTAACTTGTTTTTAGTTTATGTTTTTAATTATCTACAAATGTTCTGTTGGTATGGAAACCATTCCATGATCCAGCACGTATTTTTGTGTATACCTTTGTAAAACCTCCCACTTTTCACCTATTCCCTACCCCTTTATCCTAAGCAATGTATTTAAACAATTGTAAAAGAGGGCTCCACTAATCACTTGAGAAAGGCGCACTGAGCGCAGAAACGCGTTGTGGATAATTGGAACCCTATACTGGATTAATAAAGCCTAAAGGTAAATAGCTGCGAGCATTTGTTCGGTTGTATTCTGAGCGCTGACATCTCTTTCATTTCCCATCACCCCTCGGGCATCCACCCCTCCTACCCTCGACTCCCCCCGCAACCCCCCGCTCTGCTTTGCTCCCCCGACCCCTCCCTTCCCTGCCTTTCATACTTACCCATCCTGCAGCGCCGCCCGCCGTCTTCTCTCTGCCTCTGTCCCGGCGACGCTACTCTGCGTGCGCCGGGACAGAGTCAGAGTTAACCCATGAATGACCACACAGGGGTGATCTGCAGTTAACCCCCTGTGAGATCACAAGGGGTTAACTGCAGAACATCATCCCTGTGAGGTCACAAGGGGTTACCTAATCTGCAGTTAACCCCTTGTGAATACACAGGGATGATGATCTGCAGCCCTTTGTGGCTAACTCCAGATCATCATCCCTGTGTGGTCACAAGGGGTTACCTGATCTGCCGATAACCTCTTTGTGACCACACATGGGGTTAACTTCAGATCATCATCTGAATGAGAATCGTCGCGGGACCTCCCACTGGACTACGTCGGACCTTCCCACTGGACTACGTCGGACGTCACAGTAATAAAGATAGGGTCTAAATATGTGCTTGTGGTTTTTTTTCCAATAAAAATATTTTTCTCTGTGTTGTGTCTTCTTTACAATTTACTAGAGATTCCTAATAGTCCGGTCTAATATTGGCCATACGTTATGAATCTCGGGCTTAGTGCCAGCTGTCAAAAAGCTGGCATTAACCCCTTATTACCCAGTCTGCCACTGCTACACGGTACGTGAAGAGCTAAATTCAGCGCCAGAAAATGGCACTTCTATGAATGCGCCATTTTTGGGGCTGCTGCGGGCTGCAATTCGCAGTGGGGGGGGGGGGCAGAAAGCTTGGGCCTCCCTATGCTGAGGATTCCAGCCCCCAGCTGCCTAGTTGTACCTGTCTGGCCCAAAAATGTGGCGAAGCCCACGCCATTTTTTTTATAAATTATTTCAAGAAATAGTTTTTAAAAAAAAGGGCTTCCCTATGTTTTTGGTTTCCAGCCAGGTAAAACTAGGCAGAAGGGGTTGGTGGCAGCCCGTAGCTGCCTGCTGTACCTGGCTGGACCAAAAATATGGTGAAGCCCTACGTCGTTTTTTTTTTTTATTCAATAAAGAAATACTAAAAAAAAAACAGCAGGAGAGGAGACGACCAGGACACGATGTCTCCGTATCTTGTGCACATGCTCTAAAAGTGAGAAATTGTGTGAAAAAAAGAAAATGTTCAATATGACTTTATAAAATTTTGTGAAATAGCTGTAGGTTCCAAATGCTCACTATACCTCTAGATATAATCCTTTAGGCGTCTATTTTCCAAAATGGGGTTACTTGTGCGGGAGCTCCAATGTTTAGGCACACAGGGGCTCCCCATATGCGACATGGTGTCCGCTAACTATTGGAGCTAATTTTCTATTCAAATTGTTAGCGGACACCATGTCGCATAGGGAGAGCCCCTGTGTGCCTAAACATTGGAGCTCCCCGACAAGTGACCCCATTTTGGAGACTAGACCCCCCAAGGAACATATCTAAATGCATAGTGAGCACTTTCAACCCCCAGGTGCTTCACAAATTAGTCCGTTAAAAGGAAAAAAATAAAATTTTGTGGAAAAAAAGTACTTTTTCATTTTTACGGATCAGTTTGTGAAGCACCTGGGGGTTCAAAGTTCTCACTATGCATCTAAATAAGTTCCTTGGGGCGTCTAGTTTACAAAATGGGGTCACTTGTGGGGGAGACATAGGGGCTCTCCATATGTGACATGGTGTCCACTAACAATTGGAATTGTAAGTGGATACCATGTCGTGTATGGTGAGCCCCTGTGTGCCTAAACATTGGTGCTCCCGCACAAGTGACCCCATTTTGGAAACTAGGCCCCACAAGGAACTTATCTAGATGCATAGAGAGCACTTTGAACCCCCAGGTGCTTCACAAATTGATCCATAAAAATGAAAAAGTACTTTCTTTTCCGCAAAACTTTTCTTGTTCATTTTAACAGATTCATTTGTGAAGCACCTGGGGGTTCAAAGTACTCACCACCCATCTACATAAGTTCCTTGGGGGTCTAGTTTCCAAAATGGGGTCACTTGTGGGGGAGCTCCAATGTTTAGGCACACAGGGGCTCTCCATACGTGACATGGTGTCCGCTAACAATTGGAGCTAACTTATCTACAGGGCCGGTTTTAGGCAAAGTGGGGCCCTAGGCAAAGGGTTAAAGTGGGCCCTAAATGCTCAGGCCACTTTCACATCTAACGCTTTGCTGCATTTTGCTCAATTTGCATTTCCATGCGTTTTTACCGCAAAAACGCATCAAAACGCATGCGTTTTTGTTCCCATTGCATGTAAAAACGCATGTGCGTTTTCAAAAACAGAAAACGCATGCGTTTTTGCCAACGCTGCCCAAAACATCGGGGAAGACGTTTTGTGCTGCGTTCGCAAAAATGCATGCGTTTTGTGTTTTTGAAAATGCACATGCGTTTTGCATGTGTTTTTACATGCGTTCCCATTGAAATCAATGGGGGAAAAAACGCTAGCGTTTTTAATGCGTTTTTAGCGGTTAAAAACAGCTAGAAAGGCAAATTTAGCAAAACGCACACCAACCTTAGATGTGGAACAGGCCGTAGTTATATGGTAAGAGTGACTTCATAAGTTGATTATCTAGGTCAGAATAAGAACATACTGAACATCATTTTTATTTCAATCATAAAAAAAAAAAAAAGAAATTTGTAAAAAAAAAATATTTTTTTTTTATTTTCCGAGACCCATGATGTTTTAATTTTTGAAGATACATAGATATGTGAGGGCTTACTTTATGTGCCCTGAGCTGACATTTTTACTGATCCCATTTTGAGTCAGATACAACATTTTGATCGCCTTTTATTGCATTTTATTGTAACAACGTGGTGTCCTAAAAAACATAATTCTGGCGTTTTTATTTTTTTCCCATTACGCCATTTACCAATTGGATTAATTTACTTCATATATTGATAGCTTCGATTCTTACGAACGCAGCGATACCAAATATGTGTATTTTTACATTTTTTTCACTGTTTTATTGCTATTTTCAGTTCAGCTCCTTTGGGGGCCCCTAAGAGAGTGGGGGCCCTAGGCAACTGCCCAGTCTGCCCCCCCTTAACGCCGGCCCTGCTTATCTAGATGCATAGTGAGCACGTTGAACCCTCTGGTGCTTTACAAATTGATCCGTAAAAATGAAAAAGTACTTAAATTTCACAAAAATTTTCCTTTGTCCTCAATTTTTTCATTTTCACATGAGCAACAGGATAAAATACATCCTAAAATTTGTTCGGCAATTTCTCCTGAGTACACTGATACTTCATATGTAGTCATAAACCACTGTTTGGGCGCACGGTAGGGCTCAGAAGGGAAGGAGCGCCATTTGACTTTTTGAATGGTAAATTACCTCCAAAAGTCAAATTGTGCTCCCTCCCTTCTGAGCCCTGCCGTGCGCCCAAACAGTGGTTTATGACCACATATTAGGTATCGGTGTACTCAGGAGAAATTGCCCAACAATTTTTAGGATCCATTTTATCATGTTGCCCATGTGAAAATAAAAAAATTGAGGCTAAAAGAACATTTGTGTTGGAAAAATTAAAATGTCCATTTTTTGTTTCCACTTTGATTTAGATGTTGTGAAGCACCTGAAGGGTTAATAATCTTCTTGAATGTAGTTTTGAGTAGCTTGAGGGGTGCAGTTTTTGGAATGGTGTCACTTTTGGGTGTTTTATGTCATGTACACCCCTCAAAAGGACTTCAAATGTGATGTGGTCACAAAAAAAAATAGTTTTGTAAATTTTGCTGGAAAAATGAAAAATTGCTTATAATCTTTGAACCCTTTTAACTTCCTAACAATTTTTTTTTTTCAAAAATTGTGCTTATGTAAAGTAGACATGTGGGAAATATTATTTATTAACTATTTTGTGTCACATACCTCTCTGGTTTAGCAGAAAAAAAATCAAAAATTTGAAAATTGTGAAATTTTCAAAATGTTTGTCAATTTTTTTATATTTTCACAAATGAACGCAAAAATTATTGACCTAAGTTTACCACTAACATGAAGTCCAGTATGTCATGAAAAAACAATCTCAGATTCGCTATGATCCGTTGAAGCGTTCTAGAGTTATTACCTCATAAAGGGACACTGGTCAGAATTACAAAAAACGGTCTGGTCATTTAGGTGAAAATTGGCTCCATCACTAAGGGGTTAAATGAGAATCACATGAGTGAAACAAAGTTGTTTACCCACAATGTTGAAAAGGTGTCGCCAAATTTGTCCGGTCTATTTTTGTAATTTTGTGTGAAATTATGTCCAATTTGCCTTTTTCTCTCATATTTTTTTTCGTCTTGTTCCAATACACACTAAGGAAATTTAACATGTGTATGACAAAGCAAGTGTAATTGCAATAATATTCTGGAAGAAATACTTAATTTTCTGGAACAATTTCAAGAAGTTTATCCCTTATGGCCTTGACTTGTAGGTATACCCTAAATGTCTGAAATTAAACACACCTTTAGACATAAGAAATACAGTTGTGGCCAAAAGTATTGACACCCCTGCAATTCTGCCAGATAATACTCAGTTTCTTCCTGAAAATGATTGCAATCACAAATTCTTTGGTATTATTATCTTCATTTAATTTGTCTTAAATGAAAAAACACAAAAGAGAATGAAGCAAAAAGCAAAACATTGATCATTTCACAGAAAACTCCAAAAATGGGCCAGACAAAAGTATTGGCACCCTCAGCCTAATACTTGGTTGCACAACCTTTAGCCAAAATAACTGCGATCAACCACTTCCGGTAACCATCAATGAGTTTCTTACAATGCTCTGCTAGAATTTTAGACCATTCTTCTTTCGCAAACTGCTCCAGGTCCCTGATATTTGAAGGTTGCCTTCTCCAAACTGCCATTTTTAGATCTCTCCACAGGTGTTCTATGGGATTCAGGTCTGGACTCATTGCTGGCCACCTTAGAAGTCTCCAGTGCTTTCTCTCAAACCATTTTCTAGTGCTTTTTGAAGTGTGTTTTGGGTCATTGTCCTGCTGGAAGACCCATGATCTCTGAGGGAGACCCAGCTTTCTCACACTGGGCCCTACATTATGCTGCAAAATTTGTTGATAGTCTTCAGACTTCATAATGTCATGCACATGGTCAAGCAGTCCAATGCCAGAGGCAGCAAAGCAACCCCAAAACATCAGGGAACCTCCACCATGTTTGACTGTAGGGACTGTGTTCTTTTCTTTGAATGCCTCTTTTTTTCTCCAGTAAACTCTATGTTGATGCCTTTGCCCAAAAAGCTCTACTTTTGTCTCATCTGACCAGAGAACATTCTTTCAAAACGTTTTAGGCTTTCTCAGGTAAGTTTTGGCAAACTCCAGCCTGGCTTTTTTATGTCTTGGGGTTAGAAGTGGGGTCTTCCTGGATATCCTACCATACAGTACCTTTTCGTTCAGACGCCGACGGATAGTACGGGTTTACACTGTTGTACCCTCGGACTGCAGGGAAGCTTGAACTTGTTTGGATGTTAGTCGAGTTTCTTTATCCACCATCCGCACAATCTTGCGTTGAAGTCTCTCGTCAATTTTTCTTTTCTGTCCACATCTAGGGAGGTTAGCCACAGTTCCATGGGCTTTAAATTTCTTGATGACACTGCGCACGGTAGTCACAGGAACATTCAGGTCTTTGGAGATGGACTTGTAGCCTTGAGATTGCTCATGCTTCCTCACAATTTGGTTTCTCAAGTCCTCAGACAGTTCTTTGGTCTTCTTTCTTTTCTCCATGCTCAATGTGGTACACACAAGGACACAGGACAGAGATGGAGTCAACTTTAATCCATGTCAACTGGCTGCAAGTGTGATTTAGTTATTGCCAACACCTGTTAGGTGCCACAGGTAAGTTACAGGTGCTGTTAATTACACAAATTAGAGAAGCATCACATGATTTTTCTAACAGTGCCAATACTTTTGTCCACCCCCTTTTTTATGTTTGGTGTGGAATTATATCCTATTTGGCTTTAGGACAATTCTTTTTGTGTTTTTTCATTGAAGACAAATTAAATGAAGATAATAATACCAAAGTATTTGTGATTGCAATCATTTTCAGGAAGAAACTGAGTATTATCTGACAGAATTGCAGGGGTGTCAATACTTTTGGCCACAACTGTACATGCATTTGTAAAGACATACTGATAGGATGTTTAGATTGTGAGCTTTAAGAGAGACAGCATTACTAATGTATGCAAAGTGCTAAGGAATTAATAGCACTATATAAATGAATAAATAATATATTATTATTATATAATTTGCCCTAAAACAGCATCGGCCTGGTATAAATAAGAAAAACTTACTTATGACTGGAAACTGTAAAAAATTCAGCTTAGAGACTGCCATGGTTCACATATGACATCAAAGCTGGCTGCTTATTAAAATATAAGTAAATACATATATTATTTTATAGCACAATTGGTAAGAAATTTTAACTATCCATTTGTTTTTATGCAAAAATAATAAGTAAAGAAGAAAAAGGAAGAGACATGGCACCTCCAAAATGTAATTAAAAGCTTATCTTTGATCTTTATTTAATTCCATACGATTAAAACTATACAAATGAGTGCAACACTTACAAGCACTCTTAGTCATAGATAAAAAAAACTTATAAACATGGACCTATAAATATATCCCAGTCTTCCTTGCAGTATTAAAGGTATCTTCTGTGTACATCCTTCTTCTGCTTAACTCACAGGTTTTCAATTGAATTCAGGTCTAAGCTCTTGGCGGGTGATTCTAAAGCTTTGATCTTCTTGTGGCAAAGCAATTCTTTTGCTGAACTAGAGATATGCTTAGGGTCATGTTATATCTAATACTTTAGTGTTTTTTTACATGCTTCTAACACCCTTTCAAAAATTAGATCCCTTTGCTGTGTTGTATGCTGTTTAAGGAACATGACTTTTGCCGTATCATGCCACTAAAAAAAGTCAGGAAAAATCGCACTAGACCAGATAAAATTGATATGGCACACAAAACCCGCACACACAGGCAACCCTGGCTCACCACCCTCACTAAAGAACTGCATCGGGCGTCCAGGGCGGTCGAGCAAAGATGGAAGATATCCCATTCTGCGGTGCACTTCACCATGTACAAACAGTCCTTCACTAACTTCAAGTCCGCACTCACCGCAAAAAAAAAACAAGCCTACTTCTCATCTCTAACAACTGCCCTGTCCCACAACTATTCAAAACTTTCAACTCTCTACTCCATCCTCCTGCACCTCCTCCCTCTCCCCTCATCTCTCCCGATGACTTTGCCTCTTTCTTCAAACGGAATATTGACAAAATCAGAGAAAGCTTTGACCCACTGTCCCCTTGGCCCTCCCCCATCACCGCCTCAACCAAAGGAAGCTTTTCCACCATGACAGAAGATCAACTTTCCTCCCTTCTGTCACGATCACACCTCACCACCTGTGCCCTCGATACACTCCCCTCCCACCTCATCCTGAACCTCACCACAGTCATCTTCCCTGCCCTAACCCATCTTTTCAATTTATCACTCACTACCGGTGTCTTCCCCTCATCCTTCAAATAGGCCTTGATCACACCCATCCTCAAAAAACCCTCCCTCAACCCAGCATCTGCTTATAACTATCGCCCCATATCTTTTCTCCCCTTCACCTCAAAACTATTTGAACAACATGTCCATTCCGAACTGTGCTTCCACCTCTCCTCCTGCTCCCTCTTTGACCACCAACAATCCGGCTTCCGGTCCCATCACTCCACTGAAACAGCCCTAACCAAAGTCAACATCGACCTATTGACCACCAGGAGCAAGCAACACTAGTCCGTCCTCCTCCTCCTCTACCTATCCGCCGCCTTTGACACCATAGACACTTCCCTCCTACTACAGATTTTGGAATCTCTTAGCATCACTGACCTAGCCCTCTCCTAGATCTCTTCATATCTAAGGGACCGGACTTTCAGTGCCACCCACTCCTACATCTCCTCTTTGACCTACCCCCTATCTGTCGGTGTCCCCCAAGGCTCAGTTCTGGAACCCCTACTCTTTTCCATCTATACCGTCGGCCTAGGACAACTCATTAAGTCCCACAGCCTTTAGTATCATCACTACGCCGACGACACCCAGATTTATTTGTCTGGGCCTGACATCACACCCACTCATCCTTCTTCTCCACTCACTTTCTAAAGCTGAACATGAGCAAAACTGAGTTAATTGTTTTCCACCCCAAGTCAGTCTCCCCCTCTACCAGACCTATCCATCAATGTCAACGACTGCCCACTCTCCCCAGCCAAGTGTCTCAGGGTAATCCTCGACTCTTCCCTCTCCTTCAAACCTCACATCCAAGCCCTCGCCACCTCCTGCCGATTCCAGCTCAAAAACATTTCACAAAGCCGTACTTTCATTGACCATAACACTGCTAAAACACTTGTTCATGCTCTCATCATTTCCCGCCTTGACTACTGCAACCTCCTGCTCACCGGCCTCCCTGTTACCTCCCTCACACCTCTCTAATGTATCCTAAGCTCCGCTGCCCTACTAATCCACCTGTCTCCTCGCTACTCCCCAGTCTCTCCCCTCTGCCAAGCTCTTCACTGTCTCCCCACTTCTCAGAGATTTTGGTTCAAAACCCTAGCCATGGCATACAAAGCCATCCACAACCTGTACCCTCTATACATCTCTGACATGGTCTCCCGATACCTACCCTCACATAACCTGTGATCCTCCCAAGAGCTCCTTCTCTATTCCTCTCTTATTTCCTCCTCTCACAACCGCATACATGATTTCTCCCGTGCATCCGCTATACTCTGGAACTCTCTCCCCCATCATATCAGACACTCGCCTATCCTGGGAACCTTCAAAAGAAACCTGAAGACCCACCTCTGCCGACAAGCTTACAACCTACAATGAGACCCGGTCCACTGCAATGTCTCACAATCGGCACTACTCCCTCCTACTGTATCCCCACCCATCCCTCGTAGACTGTGAGCCCTCGCAGACAGGGTCCTTTCTCCTCCTGTACCTGTACGTCTTGATTGTCCATACATATTATACTTGTCTTCGTCTGCCCTTTACATATGTAAAACGTCAAAGAATCTAATGGTGCTATATAAATAAATAATAATAATAGTTGAAATGTGACTGGTTAATTCTGAAAATAACCACATCCTCAATTATCAGAGGGTGTCCACACTGCAATGTCATTATTTTAGTTTTATTAATTTTATCCAGCCCCTCAAAATAGAACGTTCTATCACGGGGATGAACAGTGGGGACCAATGCCAGGCACAACAGGCAGGTTGGTGGCAGATACCTGCCTGTTAGTGCTTGGGCACTTTTTTTATAAAAAATCCCGGATAACCCTTTTCACTATATGGTAAAACTGACATGTAGGTATGATGTCTCAGGTGAGTAGAAGTTCATTCATGCCAAACATATATGCTTTTACTGTTATCTATGTGGTGAAAAAAGATTCAAAAATAAATCAAAGAAAAGGTTATAAGGCATAAGGTCAGATACTAAATGCACTGGCAGGATGCAGCTTGCCCCAATGATAAAGGCCGGGTCAACACAGGTGCAAAATATCGATGTGACAACCACTCTCAGCCTACCATAGCATGGAGGGGGTGATTGCTGGTATTATATATGCACGCAGACTATATTTGAATAGAGTGCTAGTCAAACAGGTAAGTGTGATGCAAAGTGTCTGTGTACAGCCTATTGATCACGTCCACGCTTTTAAATCAGGCGGGCTGCCCAGCACTAAGTAAATTGACCACACAGAACAGACACCCCAAAGGGTCTGGCTGCATCCTGCCTACCCATGAAAAATTGTAACAAAAAATGATACAAAACATAAACATTAACCCAACAAGCTTGCATATTTTGGGTCAAGATATCGACAAATACCTCACATTATTGTTCATGTTTTTTAAGAAAAATTTATTGCGCATTTTTTTATTTTCATCAGTGTGCAGGAAGTAGCCAGACCCTTTGAGGTGTCTGTTCCGTGCGGTGCGTTTACATAGTGCTGGACAGCCCACCTGATTTAAAAGTGTGGATGTGATCAATAGGCTGTATCCAGACACTGTGCACCATAGGTGCTTGTTTGACTAGCGCCCTATGCGAATCTAATTTGTGTGCATATATAATACCAGCAATCACTCCCTCCATGCTATGGTAGGCTGAGATTTGGTTGTCGCTCCAGTATTTTGAACCTGTGTTGACCCCACCATTATGATCGGGGCAGGCTGCATCCTGCCGATGTATTTAGTATCTGAACTATGGCTGTTTTCTGTGAGTTTTTTGGAAAAAAAAATCAGAATTTTGTCAAAAAAAGAATTGCACTTTTGGCACCATTTTCCGCAACCCATAGTTTTGTAATTTTTTAGGATCTTGTGCAGTGTGGTGGCTTATTTTTTGCACCTTGAGGTGACATTTTTAATTTTACCATTTTAGAGTAGATGCTCTTTTGATTTCCTGTCATTGCGTTTTATTGCAATGTTGTGGCACCAAAAAATGCACATGCATACACATAGCAGATAGACACATACACACATATTGACATACACGCAAGCACACATACACGCATACACACAAATATGCACATACACACAAAAATGTATACGCACGCACATACACACACAGTATAATATCCCCACACATATACACACAGTATAATGTCTCCACACACACATACACCTGCACACACATGCAGATCCGCATATACGTACACCTATGAACATTCATGCAAGCACACACACAAACACGCACATACACACAAATATGCATACATACACGTGCATGCACGTACACATACACAAATACGCATACACACACGCACATACACAAACTCAGATACACAAATATGTACAAATACATGCTTGCACATGCTCATATATATACATGCAGGCTCATACAAACAAACATGCATATGCACATACACACATACATGCACAAATACACATACCTGTGCCTATAGAGGTATGTACACACAAATACAAATTCACATACATCCAAGTACATGTGCACATACACACACATGTGCATTTACACACACCAACATACATGCATACATTCACACACATACAGGCACATACACGCATGCCCATACACTCATACTCATGCACATACACATATGCGCATACACGCACATGCATACACACACGGATGTACACATGCACACACATACAGACACATACTTACATGCACACACATGCACACATGCACATACATACACATGCACATACATACACGCACAAACACATACATACATGCATACATGCCCACATGTATACACACACTTGCACAAATACACACACATACTCACACATGCACGCGCATTCACAAGTGGCCGCCATCTTTGGACACTGAGGTATACAAAGATGGTGGCTGCATGATGCATCACACTGCCCCACTGCCAGATTACAGTAATTACTGGATTATGTTTGATGGGAACTTGGTGGGAGTTAAAAAAACAGATAAGGAGGTGTCTCTGTCTATTTTGTATGTAATAAAAGATTTCTCTCTGTGTGTGTTTTTTTTTCCTTTTTACTGAAACTATTGCTAATGGTCCGCTGTCATACTGACAGCTGAAATAAGCAATACGGCTTGATTTCAGCTGCCAAAAAAAAGCTGACATCAGCACCTTTATTACCCAGTCTGCCACTGCTACACGGCAGCTGGAAAAGTGGGGTAACCGCCAGTTTTGGCGTCTCTCATAGCGGCGCCAATTCTGGGGCAGCTGCTGGCTGCAATTTTCAGGATGGGGGGCCCAGAACATTTGGGCCTTACCACGCTGAGAATTCCAGCCCTCAGCTGCCTTGGTTACCTTGACTTGCAAAAGAAAATACAGCGAAGCCCACACCAAATTTTTTTTAGTTATTTATTTAAATAACAAAAAAAATAGGGCTTCTCTGTATTTTTCATTGCCAGCAAAGGCAACACCAGGCAGCGGGGGTTGGCAGCCTGTAGTTGCTTGGTTTACCTGCGCTGGCATTAGAAAATGCAGCAAAATCTTTTACCAGGAAATGAAACACTTTATAATTTAAATAAAAACCACAGGAACAGGTTTTTTAATAAAAATAAATGTATTTACATACATTGGGAGAGGGCACGGTGGGGGGGGTAAGAAATAAAGGGAAAGACAGCCAGCGCCATAGAGCTGCCCCCATCGTGATGTCACCTCCCGATGTGATAGCGTCGGGCACACATCTAGTATATTATATTTAGAAAGATACAAGAGAGACAAAGAGCTTATATGATTGAGAGAAACAATTGTCTACTTTAAGTAATGATATAACATGGTCTAGAAATGCAGTCATAACTTCCAGTCATGCTATGTGACATATGATAGCACAACACACTTGTGTTACCACTGCCGCACAGCCAAGAGATGTGTTGGTGACGTTAGCATGTGTAACATACGAAATCAGATATATAGATTTTCCTTGAGTCAAGGCCAAATTAGAAAACATATATTAAGTTAGGCAACTTCACTTGTTAAAAGCAGCTGAAACATGGTCTGTGTTAGTGCAACTCCAGAAACAGCAAAGCCCGCATGCTATAACAGATACTTAAAGAAATCAAATCATGGAAAAATACATATCCATCTAACAATGCAACCAGGTTTAATTCAATCCAGACCCAGCTAATCCTTGATGAGACCACCCTAATTTATAGTTTGCCTTCCTTACAAGAAATAGTTTCAACATGGTAATGTATGTATATGTGGATTGCAAGCGTTAGTAATGCTCCAGCTGTGCAGGTATTAAATATGACTTGGAGCAACGCGAAAAGGTTGACTTTTCCAGCTATAAATTACTGGTTTTAAATGCTTAGTACAGGGGAAAAGTGAGCCCATCTCCTCGACATGATGGGAGCTCAATGAGTTTCCCAAATGCACAATGTGACACATGGACAATAAAAAAGAGCATGGGAATCAATCATGATATAAGTGATATTTTGATTGCTTGCTTATTGTTAACAATCAGCTCCGCTAAGTGGCCAAATAAAACCAAATAAATTGAAACTGAAACTCCCATTGGCATAAGAGCAAGCAAGACATCTGTGCAGGAAAATTTGGGGTTTTATGTTACACGATGTATTCGCTGCTGCTAAGCAACAACATTTGCAGTTTCTTTTCATGTCTTCTTTCCACTATATCCTATGTTTACAATATAATTACAGATGTGACATCATAATCCTGCCATTCAGTGCCTGTCACCGGGGCCTTGCTGTAAAGCAAACACTGGTTAACAATTCATATGTCCAGCAGTAGGTTTACAAAATAGATCAATGTGTGTTTTGTAGGCAAAAGGATTAAGACATGGAAGTCTTTTGAACAGGTCTCTCTATTCCCATGGTATTAGAACACCTGAGAATGTTTAACGAAATAATCTGATTTCTAGATGACAGCGCCGCAACTGCTTCATGGAATGAAATATGGTTATTGAGTGGAACTAATGGTGGAGTGGAACAGAAATAGCTACACGGCTAGAAACTCAGCAGTGCTCTACTGCTTGGTCTGGTCGATATCTGCAATGATTATTTTTTATCTTTTTATGGTAATTTATGGAAATATAATACCTGTCCAAATATGATTTAAATGATCAAAAGAAACAGAAAAAAATATTACTGTATCTAGAAATAACATGCTGAGCGGAAATGTTTCACACATATGCTTAGAAAAGACTCAAAAATGCTGAATGTTGCCACATACTATT
>JARQOC010000003.1:497343072-497387138 GCA_033576535.1 Allobates femoralis
AGAATCACAGCAACTCCCAAAGCAAGGACTTCAGCACAGCAACAAAGCATCAGCACAGCACAAAGACCAAGAGTAAATAACTCTATCAGCAGCGTCTGACAGAGGAGGGGAAAAGCTATTTAAAGCCAGGGGGAGGGGATTCCAGGTGAGTCACACCCAAGCCTCCCATCAACCCCTCAACCAGCAGCTGAGCATAATAGTGAGTGCAGCTCTGGAGTATAATACATGAGGTAAGTCAGCATCAAGATCTTCACAACACTACCACAGCAAGCTCATGAAGAAATGCAGAAACAACATAGCAGCATTCAGCAAAGTCAGCGCAATCGAAGCGCATTAAATTTCCCCCCCCTTTTAAGAGAAGCCTCCAGACTCGACAACAGACACAGAGTGATGAGACATGAAAGATGTTACGGGTCACCAAAACTGAGGGTACGTCAAGTTGGTACAGCACAGGGTTGCAAATGGCCGAAATCCTAAATGGTCCTATAACCCCGGAACTAAGACCTCCAGCAGCACACCTCCACCTGATATGCTTGGACAAGACCCACACACGCTTGTTCCCTCTCAGGTCTGGACCTGCACATTTATTTCCAAGTCTGTGGTCACAGTCAGAGGGCACACATCCAGGACAGCAAACTGCAGCAGTGTCCCTCCGGGGCCCAGGGGCTCCTTCCCCTGGAGTGCACAGTAGGAACCACCGCCCATCCTATCCTCCTGGTATGATGAATAGACCCACCATGAAGCTGAGGCGTAGTCCGGATTCCACCCCCTTTTCGGGGCTCACTTTCAACCACTTCTGGTAGAGAGGGTGGAGTTGTACAACCAGTACAGTAGAAATAGATGTAGCCAGGCAATTGCTCACACAAAGCCCCCCAAGTTACAACCTCTCTGGCCCGCCAGTCAATCACCGAGTTGTGTTTCTCCAGCCAGGGAAGGCCCAATACAATTGGAGTGGGCAGGTTCTCCAAGAGGTGACAGGACAGAACCACCTGGTGGAGAGTTCCTATGCTCAAGTTCACATTACGCACCACTTGGGAGAGGACCTTCTGGCTGAAAAGAAGTGAGTCGATCAAGGTGATGGGAATGGGTCTCACTAAAGCACTGCTGGTGAGATCATGAGCCTGAGCAAAGCGAGAATCCATGAAATTGACACTACAACCAGTATCGGCACAGTCTCGGTTTTACCATCCACCACCACCTTGGCAGACAGTGTGAACAAAGACTTAGTGAGGAAGGTAATATAAACACTCTGGTTGTTTCCTTCCGAACGACCCGAGGTAGGCTGCTTCTGAGACTGCGAAGTTGTCTTGGAGTGAAATGGACAAATCTTAATAAAATGGTCCGATTTCACACAGAAAAAAAAAGCTCCGCCCACTTGGTGAACAGTAGCCACAGGAGGTTTAACATGAAAACCTACTGCCCCCAACTGCATGGATTCATTGGGTATAGTCTCCTCAACAGAGAGAGATACAGGAGACAAAGTAGGTCTCGGTCTCTCCCTCAGGCGTCTGTCAACCAATTTGGTTAGGGACATCGCAGCCTCCAATTACTCAGGTGCGGCGTACTGAACCAGGGTGTCTTGCAGTCTGGCTGACAAACCCAAGCAGAACTGACTCCTGAGGGCTCGGTCGTTCCACTGGGTGTCAGTCACCCATCTCCGAAACTCCAAGCAGCACTCCTCCACTGCTTGTGTGCTCTGCTTGAGTTTATGGAGATTAGACTCAGCAAAGGTCACCCTATCAGGTTCACCCTACATCTGAGACAGAGCAGCAATAAACCTGTCCACCGACCGCAAATGATGGTGAGTCGGCCGGGAGGGAAAAAGCCCAGGTCGGGGGGTCCTCTTTAAGAAGGGAGACTATTATTCCTACCCGCTGTTCCTCATTTCCAGATGAACGGGGCAAGAGCCTGAAATAAAGTTTACAGGTTTCACGGAACAAAAAAAAATTGTCTCTTCCCCCAGACAACGTACCTGGAAGAGAGACCTTGAGTTTTGGCATAGCCTGACCATGAGCTGACGCCAGGTAACCCACGACTTACTGCAGCTGTTGCACAACCAGAGTTCACAGACCAGTTACCTCCTCGGAGATGGACTGCATCAGGCAAGAAAATGCATCAGCTGAGGCAGTCTGAGACATAATAACTCAAGGGAGAGGTTTTGGCTGCTGATAATGTCACACTTAGGAGGTGAGGGAATCAGGTAACTGAATGGATGAAAGGGGCGAGGGGATTCAGGGGGAGCTAATCTGACCCTTACACTGGGGGTCCCTGGCTAGCCCTGCTCTCGAAAGTACCTCTGATGTTGAGGAGGTCCGAGTCTCCAACCTGTATTCCTGAGCTCCTCATTAGCCCTAGGCTGAGGGCCCTTACCTCCACCTACGGATCCGGAATCACAGCTACTCCCAAAGCAAGGACTTCAGCACAGCAACAAAGCATCAGCACAGCACAAAGACCAAGAGTAAATAACTGTATCAGCAGCATCTGACAAGAAGGGGAAAAGCTATTTAAAGCCAGGGGGAGGGGATTCCAGGTGAGTCACACCCAAGCCTCGCATCAACCCCTCAACCAGCAACTGAACATAATAGTGAGTGCATCTATGGAGTATAATACACGAGTTAAGTCCTTCACAACCATACCTCATGCAGCTCATGAAGAAATGCAGACACAACACACACAGCAGCATCCAGCAAAGTCAGCGCAATCTAAGCGCATGACAGAGCAGCTTCCGACTCTGCAGCATGAAATGAACCTGCTTCAGAGTAGTGGAAGTCCAGAAACCCGCACTGCAGCCTAAATAACGCTGTGGTTAAGTGAAGCATAGAGAGATTGGGATTTCTAGAAATCCCATCCACTATGCTTCTACTGTACAACACAGCATTTTGGACGCAGCAGCAAGACGCTGCATCCATAATGCTGCATACACTGATCGTGGTCACGCACCCTTAATGACACTTGGATCAGGATCTCCTGCGAGCGCAAGCCAAGAGTCATTCTACTTTGATCCAATCCTATGATCAGATCACAGGTGCAGAGAAGGATAGATTCCTCCAATGATGGCCTTGATGTATATCACACAGCACTAGAATGGCATCACTGCAGTGCGATGCTTTATTTGCACCCATAAACTTAGTACGGGTGCGAGTTAGCCTTACACGCTGATAATCGCAGCATGCTGTGATTTTTTTTCTCAGCCTGATTAGAGCTGAAGAAAACATTGCAGTTCGGAGCTGCCTTATTACATAACATGGGTCAAAGTACAATCGGAGATTTTCTCATATTCCACTCATGCGAGTCATACGCTAGTGTGACCCTGGTATTGGTTAGAGGTCAGACAGGCAAGATTTTGATTTTGTATTTGATTTGACTTGTTTTGACAAATTTTTAACAAATTATCTGCCATGTTGGGCTGAAAGCTCTTCTTATGCCAACCATCTAAACCAGAAGATGACAATCTTGTGAATGTATCTATCTATCTATCTATCTATCTATCTATCTATCTATCTATCTATCTATCTTTTGTGTATAACATATGGAGTTCCTGGCTCCAAGTCTGCAATTTGCACCCTCATCACCCACAGGTGGTCTGAGATTGAGATAGTGTCTACCCACTTGAGAGTGGGACAGGGAGGAAAAGGAGGACAGGGATGTCAACAGATAGGACTCATCAGACCTGGGGTCACCTTGTCGCAGTTGATGAGCAAACAGACATTGGCCAATGTATGTACCAAGAACCCAAAAAAAATAAAAAAAAATAAGAATTTGAGTTTTTTTAAAAAAACGTACGTTTTTATAATTTTTCCTCATATATATATATAGCTTGTTAACATGTGTTCATCATTGGTAGTAGCTGAGTGCTGCAGAGAATATATTTTCTAGTTATCTATCTATTTGTCTGTCTGTCTGTCTGTCTGTCTATCTATATGAAAAATGAAAGGCAGCAATTCCTCCAGTTCAAGTTATGTGGGTTTATTTGGTCCTAGGACTGCGACGTTTCGGCACGCAGCCTTCCTCAAGCAGGAGGTCCTAGGATTGCGTGCCGAAATGTCGCAGTCCTATGACCAAATAAACCCACATAACTTGAACTGGAGGAAGTGCTGCCTTTCATTTTTTCATCTATTTACTATTACTAGAGATTGTGGTAGGAGGGCTTTGCACGCGACTTAAAGAAGTTGTGCTGTTTTGTTTTTCTGTTTTTATCTATCTATCTATCTATCTATCTATCTATCTATCTATCTATCTATCTATCTATCTATCTATCTATCTATCTATCTATCGTGCTTTAAATACATTTAGAACCACAATCATCAATTACATAATTATATTAAAAAAGTGATATTTCATATATACCGTACTTAGTGTATGATTAAGTGCTATATAGTGTCTGTCATCGTAAAGTGCTTACATAGTGCCAATATGAATGGATAGATAACCACTCTCCATTAAGTTACAGTGCTAGAATAAATAACAGTCAATTATTAGTACTACTAGTAAAAAGGCCCGATGCAATTGCATCGGGAGCGCGGTGAAATGAATTGTGTGTATACAGGTGGGTCAGTGGGTAGCAGAGTATACAGGCGGCTCTGTGGGTAGCAGAGTATTCAGGCGGCTCTGTGGGTAGCAGAGTATACAGGCGGCTCTGTGGGTAGCAGAGTATACAGGCGGCTCTGTGGGTAGCAGAGTATACAGGCGGCTCTGTGGGTAGCAGAGTATACAGGCGGCTCTGTGGGTAGCAGAGTATACAGGCGGGTCTGTGGGTAGCAGATTATACAGGCAGCTCTTTGCGTAGCAGAGTATACAGGCGGCTGTGTTGGTAGCAGAGTATACAGGCGGCTGTGTTGGTAGCAGAGTATACAGGTGGCTCTGTTGGTAGCAGAGTATACAGGTGGGTCTGTGGGTAGCAGAGTATACAGGCAGCTGTGCGGGGAGCAGAGTATACAGGCGGCTGTGTGGGTAGCAGAGTATACAGGCGGCTGTGTGGGGAGCAGAGTATACAGGCGGCTGTGCGGGGAGCAGAGTATACTGGCGGCTGTGCGGGGAGCAGAGTATACAGGCGGCTGTGCGGGTAGCAGAGTATACAGGCGGCTGTGCGGGGAGCAGAGTATACAGGCGGCTGTGCGGGGAGCAGAGTATACAGGCGGCTGTGTGGGTAGCAGAGTATACAGGCGGCTGTGCGGGGAGCAGAGTATACAGGCGGCTGTGCGGGGAGCAGAGTATACAGGCGGCTGTGCGGGAGAGAGTATACAGGCGGCGTGTGCGGGTAGCAGAGTATACAGGCGGCTGTGCGGGGAGCATAGTATACAGGCGGCTGTGCGGGGAGCAGAGTATACAGGCGGCGGTGTGGGTGAGCAGAGTATACAGGCGGCTGTGCGGGAGCAGAGTATACAGGCGGCTGTGCGGTACAGAGTATACAGGCGGGTCTGTGGGTTAGCAGAGTATACAGGCGGCTTGTGCAAGTAGCAGAGTATACAGGCGGCTGTGCGGTAGCAGAGTATACAGGCGGTCTGTGGGGTAGCAGAGTATACAGGCGGCTGTTCAGGAGCAGAGTATACAGGCGGCTGTGCGGGAGCAGAGCTATACAGGCGGCTGTGCGGGAGCAGAATATACAGGCGGCTGTGCGGGAGCAGAGTATACAGGGGCTGTGCGGGAGCAGAGTATACAGGCGGCTGTGCGGGAGCAGATATACAGGCGGCTGTGCGGGGAGCATAGTATACAGGGGCTGTGCGGGGAGCAGAGTATACAGGCGGCTGTGTGACATTAGGCGGCTGTGCGGGAGCATAGTATACAGGCGGGCAGTGTGCGGGGAGCAGAGTATACAGGCGGGCTGTGGGGAGCAGAGTATACAGGCGGAGTGCGGGGAGCAGAGTATACAGGCGGCTGTGCGGGGAGCAGAGTATACAGGCGAGAGTGCGGGGAGAGAGTATACAGGGCGGCTGTGCGGGGAGCGAGTATAAGGCGAGAGTGCGGGGAGCAGAGTATACAGGGGGCTGTGCGGGGAGGCGAGTATAGAGGGGTGTGTGCGGGGAGCAGAGTAAACAGGGGTGTGTGGGGAGGCGAGTATACAGGGGTGTGTGCGGGAGGCGAGTATACAGGGGTGTGTGCGGGAGAGAGTATACAGGGGTGTGTGCAGGGAGGCGAGTATACAGGGGTGTGTGCAGGGAGAAGATATACAGGGGTGTGTGCGGGGAGCAGAGTATATAGGGGTGTGTGCAGGGAGCAGAATATACAGGGGTGTGTGCGGGAGCAGAGTATACAGGTGGTGTGTGCGGGGAGCAGAGTATACAGGCGGCTGTGCGGGGAGCAGAGTATACAGGTGGCTGTGGGGGGAGCAGAGTATACAGGCAGCTGTGCGGGGAGCAGAGTATACAGGGGCTGTGCGGGGAGCAGAGTATACAGGCGGCTGTGCGGGGAGCAGAGTATACAGGTGGCTGTGCGGGGAGCAGAGTATACAGGGGCTGTGCGGGGAGCAGAGTATACAGGCGGCTGTGTGGTGACGAGTATACAGGTGCTGTGCGGGGAGCAGAGTATAGAGGGTGTGTGTGGGGAGCAGAGGATAGAAGGGTGTGTGCGGGGAGCAGAGGATAGAGGGGTGTGTGCGGGGAGCAGAGGATAGAGGGGTGTGTGCGGGGAGCAGAGGATAGAGGGGTGTGTGCGGGGAGCAGAGGATAGAGGGGTGTGTGCGGGGAGCAGAGGATAGAGGGGTGTGTGCGGGGAGGAGATGACAGAGGGGGCTGTGCGGGGAGGAGATGACAAGGGGGCTGTGCGGGGAGGAGATGATAAGGGGGCTGTGCGGGGAGGAGATGATAGAGGGGGCTGCGCGGGGAGGAGATGATAGAGGGGGCTGCGCGGGGAGGAGATGATAGAGGGGGCTGCGCGGGGGAGGAGATGATAGAGGGGGCTGCGCGGGGAGGAGGAGGTAATAGAGAGCTGCGGGGAGGGTGTAGAGGGGCTGCGTGGGAGGAGGTGATAGAGGGGGCTGCGCGGGGAGGAGGTGATAGAGGGGGCTACGCAGGGAGGAGATGATAGAGGGGCTGCGCGGGGAGGAGATGATAGAGGGGGCTGTGCGGGGAGGAGGTGATAGAGGGGGCTGTGCAGGGAGGAGGTGATAGAGGGGGCTGTGTGGGGAGGAGGTGATAGAGGGGGCTGTGCGGGGAGGAGGTGATAGAGGGGGCTGTGCGGGGAGGAGGTGATAGAGGGGGCTGTGCGGGGAGGAGCTCCTCTGTCTCCCCGGGTCTTCCCCAGGTCTGCTGGTGCAGGGGTGCGGGTCCGGGGCTCCTCTGTCTCCCCGGGTCTTCCCCGGGTCTGCTGGTGCAGAGGTGCGGGTCCGGGGCTCCTCTGTTTTCCCGGGTCTTCCCCGGGTCTGCTGGTGCAGGGGTGCGGGTCCGGGGCACCTCTGTCTCCCCGGGTCTTCCCCGGGTCTGCTGGTGCAGAGGTGCGGGTCCGGGGCTCCTCTGTCTCCCCGGGTCTTCCCCGGGTCTGCTGGTGCAGGGGTGCGGGTCTGGGGCTCCTCTGTCTCCCCAGGTCTGTGCGGATCTTCCCCGGGTGTGCTGTGTGCCAGAGCGGCTTGGCGGATGTGCAGGGGTGCGGGTCCGGGGCTCTTCTGTCTCCCCGGGTCTGTGTCCCTGAGCTGCTTTGCGGGGCCGACGGTTGCTAGGATACGGCTCGCGCAAAGGAGTCTGGGATTCGGCTACAGCGCCCGAATTCCCAACTCCCGATTATATAAGTAGACTAGTAAAAAGGCCCGATGCAATTGCATTGGGAGCGCGGTGAAATGAATTGTGTGTATAGAGGTGGGTCAGTGGGTATCAGAGTATAGAGGCGGGTCTGTGGGTAGCAGAGTGTAGAGGGGGTCAGTGGGTAGCAGAGTGTAGAGGCGGCTCGGTGGGTAGCAGAGTGTGGAGGCAGCTCGGTGGGTAGCAGAGTGTGGAGGCGGCTCTGTGCGTAGCAGAGTGTGGAGGCGGCTCTGTGGGTAGCAGAGTGTGGAGGCGGCTCTGTGGGTAGCAGAGTGTGGAGGCGGCTCTGTGGGTAGCAGAGTGTGGAGGCGGCTCTGTGGGTAGCAGAGTGTGGAGGCGGCTCTGTGGGTAGCAGAGTGTGGAGGCGGCTCTGTGGGTAGCAGAGTGTGGAGGCGGCTCTGTGGGTAGCAGAGTGTGGAGGCGGCTCTGTGAGTAGCAGAGTGTGGAGGCGGCTCTGTGGGTAGCAGAGTGTGGAGGTGGCTCTGTGGGTAGCAGAGTGTGGAGGCGGCTCTGTGGGTGGCAGAGTGTGGAGGCGGCTCTGTGGGTGGCAGAGTGTGGAGGCGGCTCTGTGGGTGGCAGAGTGTGGAGGCGGCTCTGTGGGTGGCAGAGTGTGGAGGCGGCTCTGTGGGTGGCAGAGTGTGGAGGCGGCTCTGTGGGTGGCAGAGTGTGGAGGCGGCTCTGTGGGTAGCAGAGTGTGGAGGCGGCTCTGTGAGTAGCAGAGTGTGGAGGCGGCTCTGTGGGTAGCAGAGTGTGGAGGCGGCTCTGTGGGTAGCAGAGTGTGGAGGCGGCTCTGTGGGTGGCAGAGTGTGGAGGCGGCTCTGTGGGTGGCAGAGTGTGGAGGCGGCTCTGTGGGTAGCAGAGTGTGGAGGCGGCTCTGTGGGTAGCAGAGTATCGGGGCGGCTCTGTGGTTAGCAGAGTATCGAGGCGGCTCTGTGGGTAGCAGAGTATCGATGCGGCTCTGTGGGTAGCAGAGTATCGAGGCGGCTCTGTGGTGGAGGGGTGAGGAGAGATGCGGCTCTGTGGTGGAGGGGTGAGGAGGGACGGGTGTGTGTTGTGTAGGGGTGAGGAGAGAAGCAGGTCAGTGGTGGAGGGGTGAAGAGAGAAGCGGCTCAGTGGTGGAGGGGTGAGGAGAGATGCGGCTCACTGGTGGAGGTGTGAGGAGAGATGCGGCTGTGTGGTGGAGGGGTGAGGAGAGTTGGGGGTGTGTGGTGGAGGGGTGAGGAGAGAAGCGGCTCAGTGGTGGAGGGGTGAGGAGAGAAGCGGCAGAGTGGTGGAGGGGTGAGGAGAGAAGCGGCTCAGTAGTGGAGGGGTGAGGAGAGAAGCACACAGTATATACATACATGAGACATTGTATAGACACACAGTATGCAGAGATTAGACACATTATACACACAGTATACACACAGTATACACACATTACAGACAGTATGCAGACATTACACACAGTATAGACACATTAGACAGTATAGAGACATTACACACAGTATAGAGACATTACACACAGTATACACACAGTATAGAGACATTACACACAGTATAGACAGACTACAGACAGTCTACAGACATTAGAGACAGTAAGACACATTACACACAGTATAGAGACATTACACACAGTATAGAGACATTACACACAGTATAGAGACATTACACACAGTATAGACACATTACACACAGTATAGACACATTACACACAGTATAGACACATTAGACACAGTATAGACACATTACACACAGTATAGACACATGACACAGAGTATACAAAGACATTACACAGAGTATACAGAGACATTACACAGAGTATACAGAGACATTACACAGAGTATACAGAGACATTACACAGAGTATACAGAGACATTACACAGAGACATGACACAGAGTAGACAGAGACATGACACAGAGTAGACAGAGACATGACACAGAGTAGACAGAGACATCACACAGAGTATACAGATACATGATACAGAGTATACAGAGACATGACATAGAGTATACAGAGACATGAGACAGTATACAGAGACATGACACACAGTATACAGAGACATTACACACAGCATACAGAGACATTACACAGAGTATACAGAGACATTACACAGAATATACAGAGACATTACACAGAGTATACAGAGACATTACACACACCTGCAGCATGCACACTTATTACACTAACACACACACACACCCCTGCAGCAGGCACACTTATTACACACACACACACACACTCACAGACTCACACACACAGACACAGCATCCATTACCATATCATGAAGGTCCTGATCGATATGCAGCAGGAGAGAAGCCACTGCGACCTGCAGAAAAGCAGTAAGCATCTGCAGGACCTTTGAATGTAGGTCACATGATGACAGTGAGGAAAGTGTTTTAGTTGCCGGGCTCCTACAGGCTCTTTGTAACTCCCGGGCTTTCTCCTGCTTTGTACGGAGTAAATCAGTGCACAGAGCAGGAGAGAGAAGGAGAGAGGGCAGCTTGTGTGTGAGCGTCTCCTCACTGCTTCCCTCGGACACAGCAGTGGGCCGTGTCACTTGTTAAGGGCCCGGCATGTGGGCGGGTATGTCGGGTGCTGACGCCGGGGCAGGGTAGTGCGGCTGCGGCTCGCGCAAAGGAGCTTGGGATTCGGCTACAGTGCCCGAATTCCAAACTCCCGATTATATAAGTAGATACCATCAGCTGTGTTTTAAAATTATTATAGGTGGTTTCACATCGCTTCTCACCGCCATTATCGATAGGCAGCACACTCCCGGCGTCTTCCGGGTTCCTGGTGTGCGCGTGCACATCCTAACGCGTCATATGACGCTACATTGTCATTGCGCATGCGCGCACTCTCCGGCGCCATTATACTTGCTGGAAACCAGCCGATTTTGCCCTCAGTCCTGTTTATAATATAGGACTTATACCAAACGGGCACAAAAGTAAATCTAGGACCTTCCATACATACCACGATCCCACCTTTAAGGTTGGCAGCTCACCCCTAAGGGGAACTAACAATTCCACATGAGCGCCAATGCAAAGGGACAAGACACTAAATCCGATCCCCCTGCCTGACAGCACACGTACAGGTACAGGACCCAATCATCATCCACTCCGGTCCTATTCAATAACTATAAAGACACTTTCAAAATGCAAAAGATTTTTTATTAGGATACTCAAATATTATATATAGATATATATATAAAAAAGCTGCTTCTGATGGCGATTTTTCGTGATCAGCTACTGTTCCACCACCTATGAGGGATATATATAAAAAATATAATATATCACAAAGATTTTTTCAAAATAGAAATAATTACATAAATATCTAAGAACAAACTTTCTTAATATAAAGAAAGTATTTATTATGTACACCTTATGTACAGGATGGTTTCAAGTGAAAGGTATACATAGGAACTCAATAGCATGGTCATGTGAATTCACTTATATCAGGGTATTAATTTTAAAATCAACATTTAAGCCCTCCGGTCTTAGAGTTTTAAGCTTGAAGATCCATTCTAGCTCCTTTCTTTTAAGCATAGCCACTCTATCTCCTCCACGCCTTTGCGGTGGCACATGATCAATTATCCTAAACCGTATATCGGTGTCCTTGTGGTCCTTGGCCAAACAGTGTTTAGGTACCGGAAGACCAACCTGTTTCTCCCGTATAGAGAACTTATGCTGAGTAAATCTAGTTTTAAAACTACAGGTGGTCTCCCCGATATACCATAGGCCACAAGGACACTCTAGCATATACACCACAAACTCTGAGTCGCATGTTAAAAAGTGATCAATTGTGTACATTTTATTGGTGCGTGAATCCGTAAACATCTTGCCCTTCAACATTGCTGTGCAGTTAATGCACGAAAGGCAGGGAATACAGCCTTTCCTGACTGAACCTGTTAAGAAGGGTTGTTTACTCTTCTTAAAGGAACCAACATCGGATTTTATTAGTTGGTCCTTCAGATTTTTATTTCGTCTGAACGAGAAGAGGAGGGGCTTTTAAATTCTTCTATATCCGGAAGACCATTGGTTAATGTACCCCAATGTCTCCGAATAATTTTTGAAACTGCAGCGCTCTCTTCACAGTTTGTCGAGACAAAAGGTATTCTTTGTATTTTATTCCTTTTTACTTGTTTTAATAAATCTTGACAATCACACTTGTTAACAGCCTCTCTATGTTTAGATAATAAGCCCCTAGGGTAACCCCTTTGTAAAAATTTTTTAGTCATCTGGTCCAGCATATCATTCAAACTACTTTCCTCACTTTCAATTCGCTTTACTCTTAATAGTTGGCCAAACGGTATTGAATCAATCATTTTCCGCGGGTGGTAACTAGAGAATAATTACAGATTGTTTTTATCTGTAGGCTTGACAAACATTTTTGTCGTGAGTTTACCCTCCACCTTCTCAATCAATATATCCAAAAACTGTAACTGAGAAGGTGAGTGTACCATGGTGAACTTAATAGACCGGTTCATGTCATTTAAAAAATCAAAGAATTCAAACAATGATTTTTCAGAGCCAGTCCAAATGAGGAAGATGTCGTCGATGTATCTACACCACCCCCTAACAAAACTGAAGTGGTGAGACACAGCGATGACATCCTCCTCAAGGACCCCCATAGTAATGTTGGCATACGAGGGGGCCATATTGGCCCCCATCGCTGTACCCCTTTTCTGCTCAAAAAATGTATCACCATACAGAAAGTAGTTCCTTTTCAATACCACCGATAATAATTTAAGGATCAACTCCTGTACTTCATCAGAAAAATCCAGTTCACTAAGTTTTTTATGTACACAACTTAAGCCGAATTCATGTTCTATAGACGTGTATAAATTCACTACGTCAAAGGATACAAGCCAAGATTGATTGTCATCTATCTCTAGAGTAGCCAATTTATTCAGAAAATCTGTCGTATCTTTTACATACGAGTTAAATTTAATGGCTATAGGATTCAAAATCCTATCTAGAAAAATGCCTATGTGGCTAAGCACAGAATCTGTGCCCGCCACAATAGGCCGACCCGGAGGATCCGTCAGTGTCTTGTGTACCTTCGGCAGTACATAAATAACAGAAGTAGAAGGATGCCTTATTAACAGAAAATCATACAACTCCTGTGATATAATCCTATTTTTTACAGCTGGATCTAATAATTTTTTAAGTTCTTTCTGTATATCAAACTTGGGGTCACCTGATAACCTCCTATGTACTTCTGGATCAAAAGCCTGCCTATTAAGTTCTTTCAAGTATGCTTCCCTATCCATGACAACAACACCGCCACCTTTATCGGCTTTTTTTATGACGATGCTGCTGTCATGGACCAATTCCTTCAAAGCTTCCACTTCACCACAAGTTAAATTAGGTTTGGAAAACTCACTCTTCTCTTTAGCCATTAATCCGTCTATGTCTCTATTCACCCCTTCTACAAACGCTTTTATATTAACTGATTGGCTAGTGGGAGTGAATGTACTCTTTTTAGGGATGTCTAAATTTTGACAATCAAAACACATACATTTGATTTTTCTGGAAGAGTGTTATGAAAAAAACCACTCTCTTAGTTTTATTTTCCTATAAAACCTTTCCAGATCTATTTTAAGCTGAAACCAGTTAACGTGTGACCCTGGGGAAAAATTCAAACCCTTATTCAACACATTTTTCTGTTCTGATGTTAATACCTTTTTAGATATGTTGAATATTAATTCGTCTCCTTTTAGTCATCCTGTGCTGTGGCGCTCCCTGTTTTTTGTTTTTCTTTTCTTTTTTTTTTGTCGATGTTGTCTCCGCCCCCTCTCCTTGTCCTTCTTTCCTCGGTTTTCCACCATTTTGACCTGTTGGAAAAAGTATCAGACATGTCACTATGATTCACAGAATCATTAAACATATTAGAACTACAACAATTATGACCTTTTTTCCGCCAGTTACTATTATCACGCTGCCAATTATATATATTTCCTTGTAAATAGTCCTCTTGATCACGTGCCCATTTCTTTCGTTTAGTCTCTTCCAATTCAAGTTGTAATTTAGACACATGGGCCATAATATTCTCTGTACATGCTTTCCAATCAGCTTCTGATAAGGTGCTTTTAAGCTTACACTCAGTCTCAGAAATTAATTCCTTGATCTTTATTTGTTCTTGTTGTAGGAATTCCATATTAAGAAGGATAATATCAAATGCATATTTATTAGACATGCGACAAAATTTTTCACAAAAGTCCGTTGAACTCATCATAAGGTTCGGTCTCACATTTGATCTTAGACCTCTAGGGATAATTTTAGCTTTATAATACTCCTTCAAAGTGATTAAGTGCAATTCAATTGTTGTTAGCCTCTTTAAATCAACTTCATATTTCATTTTGATTTCTGCCACTGAGGGATTAGCTAAAAATGAGGCTTCACCTCCCATAGCCCCCAATATCCTTTCCTCCTCCTCCATCCCATAAGATAGAACACATGAATTTTCAATACCTACATCCATAGTCCCAAAAATAGTAAGTTTCAGGCAACAAAGTTTCAGGCAAAAAAACGGAATTTTGGCATTTGGACCATTTTTTCTGTTACGGAGTTCACGGCTCTCATTAACGGATTTAATAGGATGATAGATCGAGCGATACCAAACGTGTGTTTTTTTTGTTTTTTTTTAATACTTTTATTGTGATTGTGGGTAAAGGGGGGTGATTTGAACTTTTATATATATATTTTTTTTTTTACAGGTTTTTAAAAAACTTTATTTTTTCACTCATTTTTATTTTTACACTGCCTCTTTAAGAGGCACCTTGCTGCACAGTCCGATCGCTTTTGGGAGATACAGATGAGCTGCAGCTCATCTGTATCTTGCAGAATCGTGGGCTTGCTGTGGTTGGCAGCGCCTGCCAACCACAGCAGGAAACTGCTCTGTGACAGCAACTGGGGTCTAGCCAGGACCTCGGGCTGTCATGTGAGCGCCGGAGATCCCGCGAGAGAGCGCCAGAGTGCCGGAGAGCTCCGCTGCAGCCGCCTTGAATCCCGCTGTCAGTGATTGACGGCAGGATCAAGGGGTTAACTGTTACCCCGACATCTCAGCTGATGAAATCAGCTGAGATGTCGGGGTTTTGATGTGAGCTCCGCGCCAGAGCTCACATCAAACACCCCTTACCGGCCCATGACGTCCTCCAAGTCATAGGTCAGGATGGGGTTAAGGGCTCTCTCTTAAGAACGTATAACTCAGATAAGTGCTATCGGATGTTTTGTCATTTAGTCCAATATTATACTGTACTATTGCACAGTGCTGATCAGCGCTTTTGTTCTCATGCTGGGTCGGCATGAAAGTAATGAATAATGAGAAAATAATGCAGCATGCTGCAAGTGGCAGGGCAAACAATAGGCATGTACCCATTTAAGTCTATTGATGTGTGTAAATAATTAGACTGCTCTCAGATGACATCTGAGTGCAATCCAGTTTCCACAAACTCACAGGATGGAGAGAATGGAGAAATTTTGTCCTCATCGTCTCCTCACATTAAACTGACACTTGGATCAAATTCTGTTCAGAGTTTGATCTGAATGTCATTATTACCATAATTAGTCTGATTCTCTTACATGAGAGAATATACACTTGTGTAACCAAAGATTAAAGTTATTTCACCCAACCATCTAGAACCCTACTAGGTATTGATGAGGAGAAAAGACTCTAAACTGTGCTCTGTACAGATGAGTGTTTCTGGTTTTGCTGATATTCCAAGTTATCCTTCAAAGCTGTTTTGAGAGTCACACTATGACTTAAAGAGGACCTGTCACCAAAGCAGGCATGGTGATCTAATTACAGCACTGGATACAGCATGTCTGCAGCATCCAGGCAAGGGGTCCCCCAGCACTTGAGCACCCCTGTACCCCAAGATAATACACTTAGAAAACTTACATGCTACAGCCACTAAGGAGGTGGCTAGGGGCTGCAGCCAAGTGCAGATTCACATAGAGTTTTTTTTTCTCTCCTGTGTAGCCCCGCCCCCTGATGGGCGGAGCTACACGGGAGAGAAAAAAAAACTCAGTTTAAATGCTGCAGACAGGGAGAGGATGATTGGCAGCAGTGGGCAGATTACACAGGCAGGGGGTGTGAATCTGCCCTTGGCTGCAGCCCCTAGCCACCTCCTTAGTGGCTGTAGCATGTAAGGTTTCTAAGTGTATTATCTCGGGGTACAGGGCTGCTCAAGTGCTGGGGGACCCCTTGCCTGCATGCTACAGACATGCTGCATCCAGTGCTGTAATTAGATCACCATGCCTGGTTTGGTGAAAGGTCCTCTTTAAAGGTGGCACTGGAGAAACACTTTTGTATTCCTTTTGGAAGAGGTCTAGTTAGTATACTATTGTAATGGATTATTCCTACAAGATTTCCTAGCAGGGTCTCTCTGTAAAGAAAAAATACCTTCTAAAGGTTATATTTGTTTTCCATTGTGTTCACTGATACACTGCTTGGCATAGAGACTACAGGCTACATATTTTAGGTAACTGGACATAATTGTCATGTTTTCAGCCATGCATTTGTGATTCATTTTCTTGTTAGTGAACCATTTTATTATGTAGTATTGAGTTCCCTACTCCTGGCATAAAGTCAAAATTGCAGCTGTAGGAAAAAGTGTACCATTGGGAATGTTGTAATTAGGGCTTGTCCACATTTGTGTATACTCATGACGGATGAAATATCAATTTCAATACCATGCACACTGTTTTTTCACTTATAAATCAGACAGGATTTTTTTTATATATATTATTAGTGGTATATTTTTTATTGTTGTGTTTTCTAAATACTTTTAAAAATATTTGCAAGTAAGAATTGATGAATTTCTTATATTACTAATAAAAAATGTCATTCAATTGATCTGAATATGGTTACCTTTCTAACTTGTGAAAGGATTTCTACAATTTTACATATGGTAAAAATACAGTTAAAAAAATTAATAAACATCGTTCTTCATTGTACAGGTTTAATTCATATAATACCTCATCTCACAATCGAATTTCTCTATCTCATATATACATATTTACACAAAGCACATTAATTTTTCAGGTCCCAAGGACTATGCTGTGTTCTACATCAAACTGGAATACCATGGGTCAACCATTAATCATTATGAGACTCCACCTTCTATCACAACAGAACAAATACATTTTTTAATGGTAAACATAATTGTCTTTCAACTGCCCAAACATCATTAATGAAATGAAGCGGATTATTTATTTTTTTAATTACTCAATATGAAATAGACTTCTGCAGTAAAAGGTAAATCAGCCCCAAATTAAGTTTTCAATGGTAGGATATTTATTTCCCTCTTGCATTCTTAAAGAGGTTGTCCACTAATATGACTTCATCTCATTCCTCATGTTTCCCTTAATTAAAATAAAAAAGCTTATGCTCATCTTGATTTTAGCAGTGTATGTCCTCGTATTCACAGGACTCATGTGAGTTTTGGACGTCAAATGAGCCTATCACTCAATCATCCCTGACTTCTCTCTCCCCATCTTCGGATATCAGAGCAATCAACAGAAAGTTGGCACCAGCCGCAGTTCTCACTTCCTGCTGATTAACTCATTTGTCCAAAGGCAGGGAGAGGGAATACAGCAGTGATTGAACATGGGGCTCACATAATGTCACAAGCTCATGTGAGCCCAGTGAATGGGAACCCAGCCACAGCTGGAACTGTGCCACCACAGGAGGTGAGTATAGGCAATACGTCAAACTTCCAAACCCTATTCAAATTAATGGGAGGCAAAATCAAAGGCAAAAGGGCCCAGAAAACACCTTGAAAGGGGTCTAAAAAGCTTCCAAACATAGCTCAAACCATTTTACAGTGCAGGCTCGCTGTTTTAATACAGACATTATCATCTTACACTATTACTTAGCGAGATTCAGGGCCCCTTTACACGCGGCTACATTTCTAGGGTGGCTACAGGTAACTTACTGGTTGCAGTGAAATCATGGAGACAAGGTTCTATCTTGTTGCTGTGTACAAATGGAATAATCTCTCCATGATTTCACTGCAACCAGTAAGTTACCTGTAGCCACCCTAGAAATGTAGCCGCGTGTAAAGGGGCCCTAAGTGCCACTGTCACCAAGATTCTGGGAGCGCTCATGAACCTCAGACATCCTCATGACTTCCCTGAGGTAGTCTCTGGTTAAAAAGTGGGTATTACACAGCAGGGAATACTGCTGTGTGACCTGAGACAAACTCAGTGGCATCATCGCTGTCTCGTGAGAGCCACGATATAATGTGAGATGTAGAGATATATATCACTGGTATAGTGAGACAGCGCATGTGAGGAGATCAGGGAGTTCAGCGCAGTTCCAACTTGTGGCATATCTCCTGTGTGACCACTTGAGTCTAAACTGCAGTTAAAGGGAACCAACCACCCCAAATGACCTCCCCGGACTGTTAATATCCCTACACCCAGCACACACATTTGGGGCAATCGTTTTTGCTAAAAAAAACTGTTTAGTAGAAGCTAAGATATAGCTTTATGAAGTTTAATAAATTCAGCCGACTGGGTGTTACCTAGCTTTGTCCTCGTGCATTTCTTCGTGCCTGTCAGCCTCCTCTCCCCCCTCCCTTCAATGAAGCCCTTTTGTGCAAGCCGAAAATGCCCCGCCTGTCTGCTGTTGCCTGATAAATTATGCACGCCCATCTCTGCAGCTAAGAGCCTGGCCGCGTCATGAAAGGGGGCGGGCTCCGGCATGACACGATCTAGCCCCGCCCCCTTCATGACGCCGCCAGGCTCTTAGGTGCAGAGATGGGCGTGCATAATTTATCAGGCAGCAGCAGACAGGCGGGGCATTTTCGGCTTGCACAGAAGGGCTTCACTGAAGGGAGGGGGGGAGAGGAGGCTGACAGGCACAGGAACACTGCACTAGGTAACACCCAGTCGGCTGAATTTATTAAACTTCATAAAGCTATATCTTAGCTTCTACTAAACAGTTTTTTTTAGCAAAAACGATTGCCCCAAATGTGTGTGCTGGGTGTAGGGACACATATTAACAGTCCGGGGGGGTCATTTGGGGTGGTTGGTTCCCTTTAATGTTTGTGATGCCACCATTTGTCAAACACTCACGTGTGCTTGCATGTCTGCTCTCACAGCATATGTGGGATGCTTTCTGTGAACGTGACCCCACCATATTGCTGTAAGGCCTCAGGTCCATGGTACATTGTGTGATGCTTCTTTTGAAGCAGATTTTAAGAACCTGCATGTCTATCCTGAAGGCAGCAAAGTCTATGAGCGTGCAGAAATCAAGTACCAATCTGAACCACATGTGCAAGAAAAAAAACAACAAGGGCAGAGCACTTCTGACTTGCCATAGACTTTGCTGTCCTCGGGATAGACAAGCAGATATTGATGCAGATGCATACAAAAGAACATCAAACAACACATGAATACAGGTCCTAAGATGGTGCAGGGAGAGCCACAGCTGTGGTGAAAGGGCTCAATGATTCCTCTTCCCTCTGGCTAGCTCTACAAAGACTTCTAGGGCAAGGATGGCCAAGGTCTGAAAACAGTGCAAGCATGCCACCACCATACCTCAGGTTCATTAGTCATCAAAACCATTGGCTTTAGACCCACACAACCATTCTCGGTTAATGGCATCTGCAAATAAAATCTCAAGAAAGGTGACAGGCCAGGCTGGTTCATTCTGTATCAGATAGTTGCTTTGAATGGGTAAGGGCCCTTTCATGAAATTCTCCCAGTCGAATGCCTCTGGTGGGTATATGATACAAGGCTGGGAAACAGGGATTTCTGCCTCTACTACCTCCTCCTTGTCCTCATCCTCCTTATCCTCCTCGCCATGCTCTTGGTCCTGGTCCTGGATTTGCCGATGCATCACCTGTGGTACCGGCTACAGGTGTAATAATTCCAGGCATGCTGCAAGATCCTCCTGAGTGTGACATGTGCTGCTCCTAGCTGGCATGGGGAACGTCTCACCTCCCGATTATGAGCTCCTCATGACCTCCTCTAGCAAGGGAGCCCAGATCTGGATCCTGACCTTGCTGCATATGAGGCCCAATGCAGGTAGTGCAGTTGAGTTCCACATGACATTTGTGTCCTGTGCTGACTGCTCAGTTCTGGTGCTGAAGCACCCTCTGCCCCTGGGGTGGTGAGGAAGATGACATCCTCCAGAGCTGGCAAATCCGTGCAGGCACATGGTAGTAGAGTGGAGAAAAGTGTACCTGAGTTATACTACACTGCCAAGATGGCAATGAGATCCGAAGTGATGCCTTCTTTCTTTGCCTATAGGCCCACCTTTTCCAGTGCTTGGCTTACAGGATATTATTGTATGCACAACCTTGTTGCCTAGCTCCTCATTAATCCCTCCATGGGGTGGGCTGCAAAAGGCACCTGATTTACATTACAAATCCCATTCCCCATACCACAGGTAACACCAATGCTTGCAGCTGCGTAAAGTGATTATTGAAGCCTGACATATTTGGAGACGAAATAAGGAAAACTAATAATTTTATTCAGTCCAACAATTTAACTAGAATGTTGAATATGACTAGTGGTCAGCAATGCACGGATAACTTCAATAATAATGCTACATATAACACACATATGCACATGCAAAAATCTGTATTCTAAATGTATACAATAAAATTAAATAAAGGTATTGCACATTTTCAAGAAACAATATCCATATTATGGTGTTTCATGAGTGTAAAAAGACCTATAAGACCATGTATGTGAAGTATATAATGGCCATATGCTATTTTTATATGAATTGCAATCACATAAGTGTAGAAGAGATGGCCTTGTGTGGTTTTGACCTTTGCAATAATAAAGTTTTGCTCTCACCAAGAAAAAAATAACTAAATAATTATAGGTATAAAAAAAAAAAAAAAAAAAAAAATATTTATATATATATATATATATATATATATATATATATATATATATATATATATAAATATTTTTTTTTTTTTTTTTTTTTTTATACCTATAATTATTTAGTTATTTTTTGAAAATTTTCATGTTCATTTGTATTAAGTTCCCCTTAGTCGCTACTTTAAAGGACTGCCATTCACTGCAATTACTGCTATAAGTCATTTGGGGTATTTATCTTCCAGTTTTGCACATATACAGTAGAGGTGAAAGGTTTTCTTCTTTGCAGAAAAGCTCTAGCTTAAGCCTCATTCACACATCCGTGCCTCCGGCACATACATACGGGGACACACAATCCCCTATGGACCCATGCAGACGTCAATGTTTCCGCATGGACCGTGTCTCCGTGTGGAGCACATGCGTGTCCGTGTGCTCCACACGGCGACACGTCCGTTTTTTTGCAGAGCCACGGACCACATTTACGTCCAAACATCCTGCACACGGATGTTCACACTGTGACATCCGTGTGCACGGACCACGGACAAAAGCAAAAAGCTTAAAAATAAAGAATTTTATACTCACCTTGCTCCTGCTGTGTCTGCTCCTCTCTCTTCCGGTGCCGCTCATTAGGGCTCATGAATATTCACTTCACTGAGCCTGACAGCGGCCCGGAAGAGAGAGGAGCAGCGGCGCTGGAGGGAGGTATGCGGGTGACAGGCTGTCCGTGTGCTATCCACGGTCCCACGGATAGCACACGGACTGCACACGTGTCACACACCCGTGACACATGTGTGCACGCCCCGCCCCCAAACGGCCTTGTTTCACACGTCCGTGGTGACACGGATGTGTGAAACCAGCCTTAGGCGGCCGTCACACGCTGAGATATCGTGCAAGATATCGTTTGAAAGCGGCAGATTAAACATCGCGTAAGCGATGTCTGTGCGTGTGACGGCCAGATACGACGAGCGATATCTGATCAAATCGCTAAATCGTGATCTGAGGTTCGGTTCTCAGATCTAGCGATGAGCGATTTGACGATCTGTCTCATCGTGGTGTATAACACCACGATGAGCGATCTCCCAGCGGCAGAGCCTATGCTGGGAGATGGTAACTATGGTACACGTCGGGTAACTAAGCGACGCGCGGCGCCTAGTTACCCGATGTGTACCATAGTTACCAGCGAGATCGCGGCTCCACATCGCTGGTGAGTCTGTCTGTGTGACATCTCACCAGCGATGTGAGCGATATTGTAAGCGATTGCGCGTGCACGTGATCGCTTACAATATCGCTAGAGATATCTCAGCGTGTGACGGCCGCCTTAAGGAGATTGGATGGAGAGCTTCTAAGAACAACAATTTCCAAGTCTTGTCACAGCTTTACAATAGGATTAAGGTCATGGCTTTGACAAAGTCATTTAACACATTATCCATTCATCAAAACATTCCATTGCAGCTCTGGCAATGAGTTTATTGTTGTTGTCCTGCTGAAAAATATACCTATGTCCCAGTCTCAAGTCTTTTGCAACCTTTAACCTCCCTGGCGGTATGATTATGTCAGGAATTTTGTGCTAAAAGCGGTACCATTTGTTGGCATGGAAATTTGGTGTTATGTACAGTAGGCCTGCAATTCTTAGTAATTAGATGATCAAAGAAGACTCTAGCCTTCCTAGTGGTATTCCCGAGCCTGACTCGGGGTTAACATTCACTGCCAGAAGCGGTAACCCCGAGTCAGGCTCGGGAATACCGCTAGGAAGGTTAACAGATTTTCCTCCAGAATTGCCCTTGATGTGAAGATGGATGGATCTAAATAAACTCTGACTAGATCACCTGTCCCTGCTGAAGAAAGGAATCCACAGAGCAATATGCTGCCACAACCATGTTTGATGATGGGGATAGTGTTAGGCTGGTTTCACTGATCAGTGTCCATCCAGTTTGTGTGCCAAAACCCAGAGAGGAACCAGGAGAGGAACTTGCAGAGAAAAACTATAATTGAAAGATTGACATCTGTCCTGAGTTTTGGAGACACTCCTGGTTTTGGCACACAAACTGGATGGACACTGATCAGTGAAAAACTGCAGTGTGAAGCCAGCCTTAGTTTTCTGCCATGAATAGCATTTTGCATTTAGCCAAAAATTTCTACTTTGGCCTCATCTGATCAGAAAACCTTATTCTGCTTGTCCCCTACATGGCTTTTTGCAATCTGCAAATGGAACTTTTTATGGTTTGCTCTCAAAATGGCAATCTTTTTGCCATTCTTGCATAAAGGTCAGATTTGTGGAACATACGACTAATGGTTGTCTTGTGTACAGATTTTCCCACCTGAGCTGTGGATCTCTACAGCTCCTGCAGTGTTTCCCAACTCCAGTCCTCAAGGCACACCAACAGGTCATGTTTTCAAGATTTCCTTAGGATTGCACAGGTGTTAGTTTAATCACTTGCACAGGGGATACTTCCATCATCTGTCTAATGATAAGGAAAGCCTGAAAACATGACCTGTTGGTGTGCCTTGAGGACTGCAGTCTAGAGTGATCATATGTCTCTTGGCCACTTCTCTAATTAGTGCTCTTCTTATTTGAGATGTCAGTTTAGGTGGAAGGCAATGTTTTGGTAGGTTTACAGTTGTGCCACATGCCTTCCATTTTTGGGTGATAGATTGAACAGTGCTTCCTAAGATGTTCAGAGCTAGGGAGATCTTCTTATAACCTAACCTGATTTACTCTTGACCACAACGTTATCACTGACCTGTGTGGCTTGTTCCTTAGTTGTAATGATTCTGTTTGATTCCTAATGTTCTCAAACAAATCTGAGAGGCCTTCACGGAACAGCTGTAGTTATACTGAGAATAAATTACACACATATGGACTCATTTTACTAATTAGCTGAATTTTGAAGGCAATTGGTCACTGAAAAACAGGGATACCAGGCAACAGTAAGCTGAATATATATGTACATCATTATTTCAAAATTTATATATTTTAAGATACATAGAAAATCATGTATCCTTTCCGTTAAACTTCACAAATGCTTGCTTGTGACGCGAATCACTACAGTAATAGCTAATCTCTGAGGTGCAGAAAACAGACTATAATAATGGAAAGTAAATATAATAATATGACTACCTACTAGTAGTAAAGAGAGGTCAAAACAATCCAGGGGTCAGGTCCAGGAAATGGCGCAGTAACAGCTAGGGATATTCAGAAGCGAAGTCTAATTCAAGTCGAAGTCAGGAAACCAGAGGGATAAAACAGAGTACAGGGCAAAAAGAGGAATCAGGTCACAAGCAGAGAGTCAAGTCCAGGTAAGGTAACTAATCAGGCAGGGTCTGGCTGAGAGCACAGAGAGATCAATCCTATATACAAAGGCAAATGTGCAATTTACACAGAATATGGCAGCAAGCTTGCTTAAAGCAAATCTGTTAGGTCAAAAATTCATATGTAACTGCTATCATTTTCTAAATCCTTGCTTTAGACTTTATTTATGTATTTATTTTATTTATTTCCCTCCTATCCTCTATAAACTTCAAATCAAGAGATTCATTAATCTGTCACTCACAGTGAGTGATCCACTTAGTTCTCTGCTTTCCCCTCCCCATAGCATGAATATGCATGTCACATACTCACATGACATCACTGCACAGGACATCAGTAGGGGGGGGGCTGTATTATCCTCCCTGCTCTCTGTGTTTGCAGCATCACAAGAGGTCAAATACAACACAGAAACTGTTACAGCAGGAATACCTGCATAGAGAAACAAATAGAGTCTAGATAAGGCAGATCTGCAATAGCTCTCTCCCTCCATGTCCTCAACAGCACAGAAGCTCCAATGCAAACTGAAACCACTCTGCACATGGAGCAAAGGGAGGAGGAAGGATGGAGCTGCAGAGAGGGAGTGTATAATTACTTGACAGTTTACACAACAGCTGGACTATTCCTGTTTGCTCATAATGGAAAGGACTAATCCAGGAGCTTCCTGCAAGGTCTAACAATGCTGATAACATGGAAACTACTCACCATGTATGCCAAAAGCAGAATCAAAATGCACTCTCAGGCTGCAGTCAGAGCCCATATGTGAAGCAAGCCCAGCTGCAGGCTGATATATCACCTCTACCAACAAGATGTGGGAGGCGATCTGCCATGCATACACTGAGCCTGCTTAGAGCACCATTCACACAGATACAGTTGATGCAGAGTGTCTGAAAGTGACCCATCCTGCGCCGCTGCTTGAGCGATGGGTCGCACAGTACGATACCTCTGCACCACTAGATGAATGGCACCCCTAAGGGCCCAACTGCAACCTGGATAGATAAAAAGTGCAAAAAGTCTCTTATATGATGAATAAAAAACTTTTACAAATGGGATTTTGGTTCATGCAATGGCCAAGACATTTAAGCTGATGACCCACGACAAGGGATCCCATGCTCATCAGTCCTATCAAAAACTTGTGCAAAAAACTACTAGAAAAAAGCAGCATAAAAAACTCACCATGTATGCCAAAAGCAGAATCAAAATGCACTCTCAGGCTGCAGTCAGAGCCCATATGTGAAGCAAGCCCAGCTGCAGGCTGATATATCACCTCTACCAACAAGATGTGGGAGGCGATCTGCCATGCATACACTGAGCCTGCTTAGAGCACCATTCACACAGATACAGTTGGTGCAGAGTGTCTGAAAGTGACCCATCCTGCGCCGCTGCTTGAGCGATGGGTCGCACAGTACGATACCTCTGCACCACTAGATGAATGGCACCCCTAAGGGCCCAACTGCAACCTGGATAGATAAAAAGTGCAAAAAGTCTCTTATATGATGAATAAAAAACTTTTACAAATGGGATTTTGGTTCATGCAATGGCCAAGACATTTAAGCTGATGACCCACGACAAGGGATCCCATGCTCATCAGTCCTATCAAAAACTTGTGCAAAAAACTACTAGAAAAAAGCAGCATAAAAGCAGGGAGGACCCGCCGGTTGAACCACAACCCGTTGTCAGCGCAGACGTCAGGGCATCCAGGTCCCGCACGGTACAGAAGGAGCATCAATCGCACAGATTGGCTAGACAGGTTGGTGTAGCCACCATGACAGGTGAGCGGAATCGTGCGTCAGCTACGGCCACAGAGCGGGACCTGTACCGGAATGACTGGGTTAACTATGAGCGACACGCAGGGCCGAGAGGATAGTATGCCCTGTGTGTTTACAAGTGTCTGGAATAGAGACTGCAAAACCCAGTCAAGGAATTTAATTTGAAATGCTGTACTTAGCGGGACTCATAGACATTCATGAGAACTGCTTCATTTTGTTTAAGCCTGGACTGAAACGGTTAAGCCAGAGACTCTTTAGATAATGCTTTGTGTGATCAGACGTGTTTTGCAACGTTTAAGAAAAGTGCCTTCCGGACGGGAAGAAATGTCATTATTAAAAATGTTATTATTGTTATGTTGTTAAAGCATATGAAAATTGAACTCTGTACCGGGCAAATGGACTTGAGGACAAGTGTATTTCAACCAAGGGGGTATGTGGTGCCCCACTGGTCAGTGCGCCACGAAGAGCTCCCCACCCGTCTGAGAGCAGCGCTGATGAATTCACCAGAAACAGTAGATGGCATCACGAACATTACAGTTTTATTATTTTACTTTCAACACTTTTCAGTGACCACCAGGGCCACAGACCCGGGCACTGGCCACCAGTGACAGCAACCGTAATCAATGCCGGGATCCGAGTTCCCACAGCCTTGGGGTGGGTCAGCGGCAGACATATAGAAGGGGCTGAAACAACAAGGAGAAGGCAAGGATGACTGTGCCAGCAGCCAGGACCTCTTAATAAGATCCCACCCAGGTGACCTCTTAACTGTAAGGTTTCTAAAGTCTTTTTTAAAGCTTACAGAGGGACTAGAGACATCGGGAACCCCTTCCCTGAATGCAGCAGACATGCTGCATTCAGTGCTGCATTCAGTTTGCCAAGCACCAGGGGGGTGACAGGTCCTTTTTAAACACACATATCGTAAAATAAGAGATTTTTAACCTGTAGGGAGAAAAATAGGTTAAGCAAATACAATTAAATTAAACAGGTAAAATATCACGAGCAATTCACACTGGTATTTGCTGTGAGACTCCCAAATACCTCTTCACTAAATCACAAGTCACACACTTATTTCAGTTCACACTTGCGGTCAGGTCACCCTAAGCTCGTTCACGCTCGCAACAGAAGATAATTTAAATGTTTTTTTTTTGTTTTCCTCCATAGGTGAAATAAAACCTACAGATCACTGCACTGCTTGCAAAAATGGAATCAAGGTGTTGTTTTTATTTTTACACCATCCACTGTTTGGTAAAAGTAATAAATAGGTGTATTCTTAGTGTCAATGAGAGTACAGCGATATTACATTTAAATTATTTTTTATGGTCTTCCAGCTTTTAAATATAAAAATAATTTTATTTAAAAAAAAAGCCCATCGACCAAAACGTGACAGTCTGAATGGAACACGGTGACATTGCATGGTTAAAAGTGGAGCAAGGCGTCAGACAAGGCTCCATCCGGTTAAAATTTCTCTTCAAGCTATATGCAGAAGCTGTTTTTAGGAAGGCTGGACTTGTCGAAAAAGAAGTAATCAAAATTGGTGGAAGACTCATCAACAATCTAAGATACGCAGATGATACAACATTGATAGGATAGCAACAAGTGTAGATGCAATGAAGGACTTAATACGCAGTGTCAAGGTGGAAAGCTCGAACATGGGGCTGCTACTCAACACAAGGAAGAAAAAGATTGACTGCTGCCAGGTTCAACAAGAATACATTTGAGATGGACGGCAATGAACTGGAAGTTGTAAAATCTTCAACCTACTCGGATCAATGATCATTCAAGATGCAGGAAGGACAACCGGCAGTCAATAGGAGAATAGCTATGGGAAAATCAACAATGAAGTCACTCGACAATGTCTTCAAATCAAGGAATATTTCACTTGCAACAAAGACACAACTCGTACATAGTCTGGTCTTTTCTGTAGTGACATACAGAAGTGAAACATGGATGATAAAGAAAAAAGATAGAAGAATTAATGCTTTTGAAATGTAGTGCTGGAGAAGGATGTTATCAATACCATGGATGGCAAGAAGAACAAACAAATCCATTTTGGAACCAATCAAGCCAGACATGTCCCTTGAAGCAAGGATCAACAAGCTATGACTTGCCTACTTTGGACACATCATACGAAGAGAAAAATCACTAAAGAAGGACATTTTGGAACGACGAATAGAAGGTACAAAGCAAAGAAGAAGACTAGCAACCCAATGACTTGATACTGTTAAGATAACGGAGGAGAAAACCCTGGTGGAATAATCTAGAATCGCGCAAGATCAATCTTGCTGCAGAGCGTTTGTTTATACGTCAATTCGCCATGGCTCGAGATCGAGATTGAGCTGAAGGTCGATAAATACCGTAATAATAATATTCTGAGTCTGAGTTGTTGCATTTTTATTTTTTACTGCCAAAGTTGTATGGTGGATTTTATTTTTGCGTTACAAAATGACGTTTTCAATTATATAATTTTTATTGACGTTCAACTATTTGATTGTGTTTTATTCTTGTTTTTCGGCAATATATTGAAAAAGCATTGTTTTTTGCTACAGTTTTTATTTTTTTTATGTAGTTCACTGAAGGGGTTAAATAGCGTGATAATTTTATAAATCAGGTTGTTTTGGGCATGGTGATACCAAATATGGGTACTTCTTTTTGTTTATTTTTGTTTTTACATAAAAAAGCACATTTATTTGTATACTTTTTACAATTTTTTTGTTAATTATTTTGTGATTTTTTAAAATTTGTTTTAGTATTTTTTAACCTTTTTTTTACTTTTTACCTTATACCTCTATATAGCTTTAACTTTTATTACCCTAGTAGCTGATATAATGTATTGCCATGTACAACCTGGTTAACAACTAATGAGCTATACTTGGCACTCAAAAATTATATTCATTGCTGTTTTTTATTGTGACAAATCAGAACAAGCAAACATTTTGGTCCTGTGACCTCGGATCTTCCTCAGTGCACTTGTGGCACCCCACTGGTCAGGCGTCACAGTTGGGGTACTGCACCCATAAAACAGTGTGCTGTTATCCCTGTCACAGTGGGAGTGCAAGGTTTGTAGGCACTCCCACACTCGAGCATAGGCAAATGGTTGGAGCCCAGTCCCTGGGGAAAGAGTTAGGGGGGGAGGGAGGAAGAAAAACGGGGAGTTTTAGTTTGCCCCAAGGAGAAGAAGGAAAGGGAGCCCCAAGAGAGAAAAGGAGTCTCCAAGGGAGGGGGCCTGAGACAAGAAAAGGCAGCCCAGGAAAAGAGAGAGGGGACCCCCATATAAAAGCACTCATACTTCGGGGGGAACCCTGGTCCACCACGAGGAGCCAGCTCTGAGGACGCGGTGCAGGGAGTCTAGCCCCTGAGCCGCCAATACCGACCGTCGCGGGTCAGTCTACCGGCCCCAACACCCTGTCCACACAGCATCGCCACACCAGCATCGCCCATTAAGGGTCGAGCACCCCTTCTTAAGAGCTGGGAAGAGCACAGGAACTCAACAGCAGCCCAACGGGCCTGGTAGTAAGGGAGTAGTGCAAGGACAGGAATCAGCAGCAGGACCTGGGATAGTCAAGAGAAGGCATACCACGGGAGTCTCCGAGAGATCTTGCAGCCCACTGTGACTACTCGACCGGTTACCTCATGAGAAAGACTGTTTTTCTACTGTGAACTGCATTGCCATCAGAACTGTTCCAGTAAAGTACCCGGGTAGAGTGACAGAGTCTTCGTGTGTTTGTTCTATTGCTGCATTGCTGATAATCTACCTTTACAGACTGCATCCCCATCATTGGTGCACTACTGCCTCGGAGGCCCAGCTTCACCAGCAGGGAGCTGTTCCATCTGGGCTGCCATACCATCGCCCTCCGGAGGACTGAGGCGGCGCTGGTGTCTAGTCACAAGAATCTGCAGGTGGCATCACAAACCCTTTATTCCCATTTATACTACCCCTTTTTAAAAGCATAGCCCCCAGGGCACGGGTTTGGGCAGGCCACGAGTGACATCCCAACCTCAGCAAGGGCCCAGATACCTGATTACCCATATACCCTGGGGCTGCACATACTGTACAATATATACAAGACATAAGAAAACTATAAAAACAGTGATAAGTGACATGGTGACAGTCTACTATTGCATCTCAATTAATTAAAATATTATCAAAATTCAATGTAATATTGCCTTGTTTAATGGCGTTTCTGGGAGTTCTGAAATGCGTTGACTAATAAATCAATATTATATTCACCCTTTAATGTCTCGTGGCAGCGCGGTTTTTAACTCTTCATTCTCCCTACTTTTATTTTCTAAGATAATGACTTTTGAGTTATAATCATCAACATTAACAGAAATAAACACTTGAAATAGATGACTCTGTTTGTAATGACTCTATATAATATATCTGGTACATTTCCCTTTTTGTATTGAATTACTGAAATCAATTTACTTTTTGATGATATTCTAATTCATTGAGATGCACTAGTATACGGTATTTACAACACAGGTCAGATCTGTATTGTATCTGTAAAAATCTTTTTCTTCCTGTGTACTACGGTATATATTACTACCTCTTACATTTTCACATTCCCTAATAGCACAGTGTGTTATTATGCTGGTTCACAAGCAAAAGGTCACTGGTTTCAATTAAGGAGAAACCATGAAGTCACATACTTATCAGAGGGCATGTGCACAGCTGTAGAAGATGCTGAAGAAGTAGCTATAGTCAAGATTTGCGATTGCAAATTTTGCAGCCTATGAGTCTTTTTAGTGCAGATCAATGTCTAGACTGTTCTACTGTATCATGTGAATGCCATGGCAGTTGGAAGAATATGAAATGAAGTCCATCCATCCATTCAATAGCCAGAAGTTGGAGGTCAAGGCAAAATATCCTAGTCAACAAGCTGGCCCATTACAAGGTCTACCACTTCTGGCATGACAAACATGGCAGTGAGGGTGGCTTGCATGCTTTGTAATAGTGAGATCACAAGCATCCATGCCAGCACTGTGCGATGCATGTTACACAAGTCTGAAATTGTGAAAAATCATCGTAAGAAGCGTCAGTTAGAGTTTGCAAAACAGTTTGAAAACTGGACAGTAAAAGATTTGGATTAATGAGATGAAAGTCAATAGGCTAGGCTGTAATGTGTGCAAATGGGTTTTATAAGAAACAAGAGTAAAATGAGCCATCAGATCAAGAAATTGAAGGAATTTTCAAGTTTGGTGGAGGAGGCCTGATGATATGGGGTTGTTTCACAGCCAAAGGTGTTGGATATTTGAGCAGGATCAAGGATGGCTTCAAGGCTAAGGCTGGCTTCACACTAGGTTTTTGTCCTGTTCGTTTGGATCCTGTTTTTGCAGGATCCAAACGAACAGGAACGGACAGCACTGGACTGGCCCCTTCAGATGCTTTTTCTGTGTCCGGTCCGGTATCTGGACACAGAAAGAGCAGCAGGGAGCCGAGCCGCTGTCAGCACTGTGTGACAAGTGCAGTCAGTGCTGTCTAATATCATGTTAGCAGTGTATATCTATATACACTGCTAAAATGATATTAAAAAAAGGGATGATTAAAAATAAAAAATCATAAATTCTCACCTTCTGACGACTTCTGAGTGTCCCATGCTGAATCTCCCAGCATTTGAGGCCCTTGCATGATGTCACTGGGAGGGGCGGGGCAACCCAATCACATGACCACATCAGCACCAATTAAAACCCGTGCTGATGTGGTCAAGTGATCAGGTTGCCCCGCCCTCCCAGTGACATCATGCCAGGTCCTTGAATGGCCGTGAGATTCAGCGTGGGACACTGTCGCCGGAAGGTGAGTATTTATTATTTTTTATTTTTAACCATCCCTTTATTTAATACTAGCTGGGTGCCCGATGCACATGCATCGGGATTCTAGAAGAGCGAGTCTCTGACTCGCAATGGCCGCTTCGCGGCCAATGCTTCGCGCTGCTAAGGCGACTCGCCATGCCCGCTGCGCGGGCATAGCGAGTCGCCTTAGAACTGCTCGCAATGGCCGCTGCGCGGCCAATGCTTCGGGCGTATCCACATGACGACACTGACTCGCAGTGCGAGTGGACTCAGAAGGGGCAAAAAACCCATTCGCAATTATATAATAGATCATTTTAGCAGTGTATATAGATACACTGCTAAAGTGACATTAGACAGATTAACTATGGGTACAGAGCAGCGCTCCTGTTCTGGCACCGGATCTGTGAAACGATTCTGTTCTTTCCTGGATCCAGTGCCATAGACCCCCATGTTAAGTGTGCCGGACAGGACAGGATTCGTTTCTGTCCTGTTTTGTCACCGGAGCCCAAAAAACACTGCAGGCCTCATTTTTGGGACCGGTGAAAAACAGGACAAAAACGAATCCTGTACCGGATTCACAAAACCGGATGGCAAAATTGGGCCAATCCAGTGTCATAGGGAGACATGGGGGCCAGAAACGATCCTCTTCTGTTTGTTTCAAAAACGAACAGAACAGGATAGTAAAAAACGTAGTGTGAAGCCAGCCTTAGCTATGTGTACCTTACAAGACAAGTTACTTTGTAGACTCAAGTACGATGGGTATGAAAAAGATGACATAGTTTTCCAACAGGACAATGACTCAAAGCATATGTCAAGATTGAGAAGAAATGGTTCAGTGACAATAAAGCAGACAGGCTGGATTGGCCCCCACTCTCCCCAAACCTCATCCCAATCGAACAATTGTGGGCAGAGTTGAACAAAAAGCTATACATACCCAAGTGAATCAACCAGTATGCATTAACTTTGTTAACATGCAGAAAAGACCTGGGATCAGATTTTGGTCGAGACATACTTGAATTAGATTGAGAATATGCCCACAAAGATTCAAGCAGTGTTAAAAGCCAAACACAGAGCTTGTAAGTTATATTGTACAGTTCTGGGAGACTTTAGTGGCAATTTGGTGTTGCAAATCAAGGCAAATTGATCCGCGGTAAATCAAATGTTATTTTAAAAAAAAAGCTTGCAAATTGAAATTTCAAAAGATACATTTATCTTTATGATAGGTAAAAGACAAGGTTGAGATGCACAAAAAGTTCTAAGCTTTTCTGCTAATTAACTATAACAAAACTAGTAATAATAATAGCAAAAATAATCAATAAAAAACTAGTTATATTATTTTTGCCATCATTGTTAGGTAGGATCAACCATACATCGGCTCCACATGATGTCTTCTGGTTGTGTTGATGTATTCAAGGTTAAATATAACATTTGAATAACCAGTTTATTGTTAGATTATACAGGAATGAAGAACACATATAAAGTTGTGGTCCTTTAATATTTACATCTCCTTTTTCGGCCTTATATCTACTTTCTAATCATAGCAGCTGGTTTCACGTTTTCTACAAAATCACAATTTATATAATCTTGTTATTGTTTTTCTTGTGAAATATCTCCGAGGAGTATAATCACAGCTAATGCCAATTTTTTTTTCCCTTGACTTTATGAAGAATAAATTATTGCTAATTAAATGTCTACATCTGTACTAAAAGAACAAGCGCACTAGAAACACTGGAAATGTACCTATAGCTCTTGATAATAGCTTTACCTGTCAGGACAAAGCTTCCAGCTTGCCAAACTAAATATGCCGATAGCAAGATGAATGAGTCAAGCTACTGGCTTATATTCAGATGCAAGCAAGGTGGAATCTGTATACGTCTTGATGGGACATGTTTTATAACAAATTGTCACAAATATTTCTGGTGTGTTTATTTTTCCTCCTTGCTCGACTAGTAAAATTGAAGTTATGCCAAAAAAGGTTTAAAACATTACTTTTAAATTACTCAAACAGCAATAGCGAGACCAACAAATATAGTGGTATTTACAAATTGGACATTTACGCTTCGGCCATGCTTGCTTTGTTTGCAGAAATACACTTGGGTTTTACGGTATTATTGCTTGCTGGCGATGGCAATGAAAATGTACAGTATATTATGGTATGCCATTTGCAGAACTGAAGGTCACAAGATAAATAAATTCATACTAGCTTTCTTTCACACTGAGGTTTTTCATATTTTGAATGCATGTAAAAATTGCCTGGAGTTTAAAGTTTAGTTCGGAGTGTTATTTAAAATATTGTTGTAGAAGTTTGTATTTTTCAAATACTTTAAGAGCCAAATCACACCTGGCGACCTCGTCGACGGCGATTTTTTTAGGCGATGCTGGGGCGTGGCCTATCGCCGCCAACGTCACCAATGCGTCGTCCAATGTAAATAGGCGAGGGCGACGCATTTGACTGGTCGTCTGGTTTGATGTGTACACATCGCCCCATGTAAACGGCCAACGGCGATCTGACAGGCGATAGGAGCCATAGGCTCCCATTGTACTGCATCGCCGCTGGGGTTTTGAAACAACCCAGCGGCGGTGCCGCCTGTCAGATCGCCGGTGCATTGCCGAAGGTGTCACCCCATGTAAACAGTAGCTGGCGGGGCGCCAAAAGCATGCACGCTCCCGCCCATTTCCGCCGACATCTCCAGCGAAGTCACCTGGTGTGACATGGCTCTTAGTATCTCATTTATCGTGTTTTTAAAGTTGGATAGAGAAGCCTGTGATCAAAACCTGAGTATAAATGCTATACCCTGCTGGCCAAGCTCTATTATAAAAGAAATTCCACTAACCCCCAAAAGCTTTAAAATGATATCTGTTATTTACCTAAAAGATGCTATATAAATCTCTAACAAAAGAGCAGTGAAAAAAACAGCAAAAAGCTGTACATGATCGATTTAAATCCCTATCTAGTTATTGCCCCAATCTAAACGAATTTCTAATATGGCATAATTAAACATTTCCTACTCTTCCCGAGTACACTCTCTAAATAACATTGATATTTTTTTTTCCCTACTTCCTGTCTGATGACGCATCTTTTTAGAATCCCAATGCATGCTGGGATATCGTAAAGAAGCATCCAAAGGGATAGAGCCAGCAGTCAATGTCACTGCCCCTGCTATTGCCTCAAAAGGAAGCGTCATCAATGATGCTCATTTTATGGGCAGCTCTGTCCCTACTGCCCCTGATCTGTCCCTCCCTGCTTGCTGTGGGCTGTGCTATCTGCATAGGGACAGTGTCTACTCTATTGCTGACCCAGATCAGTGTAGCCAACAACACAGAGCAGCGCGCACTGTCAGTGTGCTCAGAGTACCTGGCGGCGTTCAGAGACTCACGCTGCCCCAGCAGTAACGTCAGTTCACAGTATTCAGGATGACATGGTGGACTGCATGGTAAGTGGCCTCTTCTTATCTCTCAGCACTTCTGTTGTTTTCAGTATTAGATCAGAATGACAGGCTGGGCTGCAGGGTAAGTGCCCTCTTCTTATCTCTCAGCACCCTAGTTCATTTCAATATTAGACTGCTCTCACATAACGTTTTTTTTCCTGTCCGTGGGATCCTACTTTTTGTAGGACTCCACGGACAGGAAAGGACACCACAGGGATGACCTATTCTGTGTCCGGGTTCTTGATTATCATGGATATGGACACAGCGGGGCACTTTCACTTCCGCAATGTATAATATACATTGCGGAAGTGAAATATAGTATAAAAGAAAGAGCTAAAAATAGAAAATCTATATGCTCACCTATCCGGAATCCACCGCTGCCTCCCAGCAAGTTCCGGGTGCTTATAGGACCTGCTGTGACGTCACAACCTGATTAGCTGATCGGGTCACATGACCGCAGTTACCATGGTAACTGCGGTCATGTGACCTGATGATGCTGCCAGGTTGTGATATCATGGCAGGTCCTATAAGCACCCGGACCTTGCTGGGAGGCAGCGGTGGATCACGGACAGCATACAGATTTTTTTTTTTTAACTCTTTCTTTTACTTAATTTCACTTCTGCAATGTAGATTATACATTGCAGAAGTGAAATTAGATGGTTAGGAGCAATTTTATTGTACTGAGCATGCTCAGTACACTAAAATCGGGTCCGAGGAGCGATCAGCTGTTTCCTCGAACCCGCGCTCATAGGCCCCATGTTAAAGACAGAGGATCGGATCGGATTTGGCCTAATTGCCATCCGATTTTGTGGGATACGATTTATTTCTGTGCCCAAAATCGGAGCAGTCTCCAATTTTGGGTACAGCAAAAAAGCGGACACAAATCAGATCCCACAAAATCAGATGGCAATTAGGCCAAATCCGATCTGATCCTACCCTCATAAGATCAGGTATTTTGGACGAAGTACCTTAATGTCCGCGCTGCTGCCAGAGAGGAAAATACACCAACGACACTGGGACGTCTGAGTACTGGTAGTAGAGGTTTATTTCCAACGCGTTTCGGAGCCACGTACCGAGCTCCTTCCTCAGGGAACATCAGGGATGTTCCCTGAGGAAGGAGCTCGGTACGTGGCTCCGAAACGCGTTGGAAATAAACCTCTACTACCAGTACTCAGACGTCCCAGTGTCGTTGGTGTATTTTCCTCTCTGGCAGCAGCGCGGACATTAAGGTACTTCGTCCAAAATACCTGATCACAGCACCGCACCTCGTGGAAGTACAGTCCCTGCAGCAGCTGCATTGTTCGAGCGATTACGCTGGTTGTGTGCTACACAACCTGACCAGGTGAGCAAATCTGATTTTTCACATTTACCTGCCTATAAAGGATAAGACCCTATGTGCGCATTCTCAACCCTCTAGATATACCCTCATAAGATAACATGGGGGGCCAAACGGATCCGTGGCTGGCTGTTTTACAATGGACAGCCAAGGATCCAACAAAATTGTGATGTGAAAGCACCCTTAGATCAGAATGACAGGGTAGACAGCACTGTGAGTGGTCTCTTATCTCTCAGCACTCCTGCTATCTTCAGTATTAGATCAGAATGACAGGGTGGGCAGCAATTTGAGCAGCCTCTTCTTATCACTCAGCACTTCTGTTATCTCAAGTATTAGATTAGAATAACAGGATGGACAGAAGTGTGAACAGCTTCTTCTTACCTCAGCACCCCTGACATAAATCTTTTTCTATGTTCTATTGTGATCAACTCCCTAGAAAATGCAACAGTCATGCGCTAATTAAAGGGAACCTCTTATAGGAAAAAATGCTATTAACTGGGGTTAATCTGCAGGTTAATGGCATTCTGAACTTGCCTGGTCGTGCATTTATAGCCTCACTTTATTCTTCCTGGCACTGTTTTGCTTTCAGTACCCGGGTAGTTCTGGCACAGAATCAGTCAACACTCAATGTACAGTGAGTGCAGCTAAAACCACGTCGCTGGCATTGACTGGCTGCTGGCTCTAATGCAGACTTCCAGGCAAAGAATAAAGATGGGGTCTCAATAAATCATACTGAAAGACTGTTATCTAAAACTACTCATCTCTTAATTATTTGACAGATTTAAAGGTGCTACTATATCCACCAATTTGGATCTTGTATAGAGTTTATAACCTAATCTGTATAACAGGGGGCGACAAATAAAATACCATATTCTTCACCTGTGATGGTTATTATGAATATCTTGTTTAAGTTATTCAGATTTTTAGCATGTTCATAATATTCAGTACTAATGTATGCTACTCACATACTAGTCTGGGGTCAGACTACCTTTTTAAGGAGATGTCACTGACATCCGCTAAAACTTAGTCATTTCTTCATCAGCGCAAATGCGCTTTTCAGCGCAGCTGTCGTTCAATGCTGCCCCTGGTTACCCGATGTTGATTGTGGTAACATCATGCTGAACAGCGGCCGCTTTAACAGAGCGGACAAGGAAACGTTGCATGCATGATGTGTGTACAAAATGTCCATAAGGCGTTTTTAGAACAAAAGACTGTACCAGTGTTGCCACTGGTTTACAGTTAGCAGCTCATTATAAACATGTGAAAAACTGGAGAACAATATGAGCTTAGTTGCTTATAAAATATATATTTATTAGAGGAAAACAACCAATTTATGAGTAGGTGAACATAAAAGCACGGCACAGAACAATGGTATCATAGTAAATACAAGCATTCAGGGCTTTGCATACAATAAGAGATGTTAGGCATAGTAATTACATGACATTGGTTGTATACAGGGTAGGTGTAACAGACATGGTAACATTAAACATTACTATCATATTTCTGCCCTAGACCTGCAAAACCTGGGCTGAAAGCCTCAGTTGCCTCACATCATAGAGCGCATTCCGTTAAGCTGGTAGTAGCAGCATACCAATAAATTGCCAGTGTGCAGAGAACGAAGGGGAATCCCCTTGTGCCGGACCCCAAACGCACGTTTCGCATGTTGATGTCAAAGTGCTTCATCAGTGGAGGTACCGGGACACTCCACAGGACGCTCTTTTGTACCCACAGCTGCACCTGCACTGGTGCAGTCTGATTGTCCCTCCGTAATTCGGCGCATGCGTACACGCCGCCGGCGCCGATACGTCACATCCGGCGCTCAGCCCGACGCGTCATCGCCGCCGCCGGATATTCCATCCGGATAGCGGTGACGCGTCGGCCAGGTGTTAGAGCGTCGCCATGACGACTGGAGCCGTGCGGAAGTGTGGACATGCGCACTGGAGGCACCATTCACAGATTATAGGCAATAGAAATATCACGTTTACATAGAAGAATATAGAAAAATAGTATAACGTGGTAACAGAGTGAATTCATTAAGTGATCCCACAATGTTATTCTAATTGCACATCCATTTCTCTCCATGGGTACATAGAGCTGTCACTGTAGAGGAAAAAGAGACCCAGTGAATATAAAAACAATATAAAACAAGCACATGATGCTTTTCTAGCACAAGAGGAAAAGGGGGAATGGGATATTGTTTTAAAAAACATATATTCTCACTGATATTGGGAATGGAGCCAGTGGTGAGAAGAGTCGAGGATCTCTAACATAGGTTACGCAGACAGGATACTAGTTTTATAAATATGAAGAGAAACTGAGGGACTCATTCAGGCCCTTTGGAGACACCGTGTCCAGCATCACGATCCACTTTAATTCCCTCTGGGCGAGCAATTTCTTTAGATCACCCCCTCTGATCCCCACATGTATTCTGTCTATACCCATCACTCTCAGACTTTTAGGACTACAGTCATGAAATCTACGGAAGTGACGGGGTAGGGTTTTTAGTTTGGTGATGTCTTTAGCTTTGCTGGCACTACCAATTTCTCTAATGTGCTCACCAATTCTCACTCGCAGCTCGCGTGACTTCAAACCCACATATATTTTCTTGCAGCCACATGTGGCATAATAAACCACATGTGTGCTGCTACAGGTAATATAGTGGTTGATGGTGTAGGTCCGATTGCCATCGCTTGACGCGAACTGAGAACTGCGCACAAAGTTGGCACATGCCAAGCAGTCGCCACATGGAAAAAAGCCTTTAAGGGGAGGGCCAGCCCCAAAAATCCTTGGAATCACTGGCACATAATGACTCTGTACCAGTAGATTTCTTAGATTCTGGGATCTCCGTGGAGTCATTTGCAGGCCATTAGATAAATCACCCCTTAACATTGGCTCGGACATGAGAACTGGCCAGTGTTTCCTCAGGACCCTCCTCATTGTTTCCCACTGATCATTATGGGTGGAGATGAACCTGATAACTCCAAAATCATCCTTTGTTTTATCTTTATCAGAAGGGAGGAGGAGATCATCACGTTTAGATTTACTAGCTCTATCATAGCCATTCTTGATGCATCTACGACTATACCCACGTTCCCTGAATCTCACCTTTAGGTCAGATGCCTGTCTTCGAAAATTAGCTTCGGTAGAGCAGATCCGCCTCATCCTCAAGAACTGTCCAACCGGGATAGCACGTATAGTGGATGGGGCATGGGCTGATGACGCGTGCAATAACGCGTTTACAGAGGTGTCTTTACAAAAGACGTCAGTTTGTAAGCAGCCATGTCTATCCACAATGATCTTAATGTCTAGGAAGTCAATAGACTCCTGACTGTATTTATAGGTGAGTTTGATATTCAAATCATTCTGATTCAAAGATGTCATAAATTGATCGAGCTGCTCCGCCGTGCCCTGCCACACAATTAATAAATCATCAATGTAGCGCATCCAGCACTGCACATGGGCAACGGCCCACGCACCCCCGGACGCAAAAATACCCCTCTCCCAGTGACCTAGGAATAGGTTTGCATACGAAGGCGCGCAGGCCGCACCCATTGCAGTGCCGCGCCGTTGTAGATAGAATATATCCTTAAAGGTAAAGAAATTGTGCGACAGGACAAAGCGGAGCAGCTCTAGAATCAACTCACACACATGGCCATCCCGGTTGGAACACTCAAGGAAGAAGCGGACCGCCTCCACACCTGCATCATGGTCGATGCAAGTGTAGAGGGACTCTACGTCAGCTGTCACAATAAACATGTCTTTTTCCACAAAGATCCCGTCAATCCGTTTCAAGGCGTCCGTCGTGTCCTTAATATAAGATGGTAGTGTTTCCACTAAGGGTTTTAGATAGTAATCTATAAATTTGCATACGGGGTCACAAAGACCACCGATGCCGGACACGATCGGACGCCCCGGAGGATTGACGGGGTCCTTGTGGATTTTCGGGAGTAGGTATAACGTGGCGACCTTAGGAGAAGGCACAGTGAGACCATCAAGAATGTTCTTAGTGATGATCCCCTCCTCGAAAGCGCTCACCAGAATCCTCTGAAGTTCATCAGAGTATTCCCTTATAGGATTGGAGTCTAGTTTAGTATACGTAGACCTGTCTCTGAGCTGTCTATGAGCTTCTCTTTCATATTTAATACATGGCCAGATCACGACATTGCCCCCTTTGTCCGCCGCTTTTATGACTATATCTCTATATGATTGTAGATCTTTGATAGCCTGTCTTTGTTGACTAGTCAGGTTATCAGTAGTATGTCTTGTCTTGATTTTTTTAAAATCATCTACTACAAGTTTCGTAAATACCTCAATGGCAGGGCAGGCAGACAAAGGGGGAAATGCCTTTGATCTAGGTCGAATTGTTGATGGGAACTTACCAGGTCCTTCAGGGGAATTTCTTTCTCCAGTTCCTCCAAATCCGCTATAGCCTGTTCTTCAGTAGTGTTCCCATCACCTTGTCTATATCTAGAGTGCAATTTTCTTAATAATAACTTCCGTGCAAACAAATGTGTGTCCTTTAGTGCTACGAAAAAATTGAAGTTATTAGTTGGTACGAAATTTAAACCTTTCGATAATACATCTATTTGCACTTTGGATAGAATGCGGTCTGATAGGTTAACTACCTGTAAGGGCTCTTTATCTTTTCCCTTTCCTTTAGGTCTCAACGTGTTGGTGGATTGTAGCCGAGTGACTATTTGTCGTTCATCAAATGCATCTGAGCCCCCTCATCCGCTGATTCACTCTCTTGTGTCTCTCCTTCGGATGTTAAAGATCCAATGGATGGCACTTTTGGGAGGTTAGGAACCCCTGGAGTTGATGGGTTAGGGGCTCCAGGTTAAGGTTTAGGTGCTGGTCTCGGCTTCCCTCTTTTGGACTTCCATCTATAGACTCGGTGGTTGTTAAAATCCCCAAGTCTCTGTGGAATTTTTTCATCTTTGCTTCCCTGACTTCTGCCTCCCATTTGGACAATTCTATATCAATATCAGATTCGAATTTCTTAAGAGCCTCTTTAGACAGCCCATCACGAATTAACTGTTGAAGGTCATCCATCTCAGACTCCAATTTAGCAATACTGGTCTTATTGTCTTAAGACAACAGATCAATAAAACCGCGTGAGCAGGTGTTAGCGACTTCTTCCCAATGAGTCTTAAAATCATCATTTTCAATTGGATATGCAGGGAACACCTGCACCCTAGGACCACGTGGGATGAGAATTTAGCAATACTGGTCTTATTGTCTTGAGACAACAGATCAGTAAAACCGCGTGAGCAGGTGTTAGCGACTTCTTCCCAATGAGTCTTAAAATCATCATTTTCAATTGGATATGCAGGGAACACCTGCACCCTAAGACCACGTGGGATGAGGATTTAGCAATACTGGTCTTATTGTCTTGAGACAACAGATCAATAAAACCGCGTGAGCAGGTGTTAGCGACTTCTTCCCAATGAGTCTTAAAATCCTGTCGCACAATTTCTTTACCTTTAAGGATATATTCTATCTACAACGGCGCGGCACTGCAATGGGCGCGGCCTGCGCGCCTTCGTACGCAAACCTATTCCTAGGTCACTGGGAGAGGGGTATTTTTGCGTCCGGGGGTGTGTGGGCCGTTGCCCATGTGCAGTGCTGAATGCGCTACATTGATGATTCATTAATTGTGTGGCAGGGCACGGCGGAGCAGCTCGATCAATTTATGACATCTTTGAATCAGAATGATTTGAATATCAAACTCACCTATAAATACAGTCAGGAGTCTATTGACTTCCTAGACATTAAGATCATTGTGGATAGACATGGCTGCTTACAAACTGACGTCTTTCGTAAAGACACCTCTGTAAATGCGTTATTGCACGCGTCATCAGCCCATGCCCCATCCACTATACGTGCTATCCCGGTTGGACAGTTCTTGAGGATGAGGCGGATCTGCTCTACCGAAGCTAATTTTCGGAGACAGGCATCTGACCTAAAGGTGAGATTCAGGGAACGTGGGTATAGTCGTAGATGCATCAAGAATGGCTATGATAGAGCTAGTAAATCTAAACGTGATGATCTCCTCCTCCCCTCTGATAAAGATAAAACAAAGGATGATTTTGGAGTTATCAGGTTCATCTCCACCCATAATGATCAGTGGGAAACAATGAGGAGGGTCCTGAGGAAACACTGGCCAGTTCTCATGTCCGAACCAATGTTAAGGGGTGATTTATCTAATGGCCCGCAAATGACTCCACGGAGATCCCAGAATCTAAGAGATCTACTGGTACAGAGTCATTATGTGCCAGTGATTCCAAGGATTTTTGGGGCTGGCCCTCCCCTTAAAGGCTTTTTTCCATGTGGCGACTGCTTGGCATGTGCCAACTTTGTGCGCAGTTCTCAGTTCGCGTCAAGCGATGGCAATCGGACCTACACCATCAACCACTATATTACCTGTAGCAGCACACATGTGGTTTATTATGCCACATGTGGCTGCAAGAAAATATATGTGGGTTTGAAGTCACGCGAGCTGCGAGTGAGAATTGGTGAGCACATTAGAGAAATTGGTAGTGCCAGCAAAGCTAAAGACATCACCAAACTAAAAACCCTACCCCGTCACTTCCGTAGATTTCATGACTGTAGTCCTAAAAGTCTGAGAGTGATGGGTATAGACAGAATACATGGGGGGATCAGAGGGGTTGATCTAAAGAAATTGCTCGCCCAGAGGGAATTAAAGTGGATCGTGATGCTGGACACGGTGTCTCCAAAGGGCCTGAATGAGTCCCTCAGTTTCTCTTCATATTTATAAAACTAGTATCCTGTCTGCGTAACCTATGTTAGAGATCCTCGACTCTTCTCACCATTGGCTCCGTTCCCAATATCAGTGAGAATATATGTTTTTTAAAACAATATCCCATTCCCCCTTTTCCTCTTGTGCTAGAAAAGCATCATGTGCTTGTTTTATATTGTTTTTATATTCACTGGGTCTCTTTTTCCTCTACAGTGACAGCTCTATGTACCCATGGAGAGAAATGGATGTGCAATTAGAATAACATCGTGGGATCACTTAATGAATTCACTCTGTTACCACGTTATACTATTTTTCTATATTCTTCTATGTAAACGTGATATTTCTGTTGCCTATAATCTGTTAATGGTGCCTCCAGTGCGCATGTCCACACTTCCGCACGGCTCCGATCGTCATGGCAACGCTCTAACACCTGGCCGATGCGTCATCGCTATCCGGATGGAATATCCGGCGGCGGCGATGACGCGTCGGGCTGAGCGCCCGGATGTGACGTATCAGCGCCGGCGGCGTGTACGCATGCGCCGAATTATGGAGGGACAATCAGATTGCACCAGTGCAGGTGCAGCTGTGGGTACAAAAGAGCGTCCTGTGGAGTGTCCCGGTACCTCCACTGACGAAGCACTTTGACATTAACACGCGAAACGTGCATTTGGGGTCCGGCACAAGGGGATTCCCCTTTGTTCTCTGCACATTGGCACTTTATTGGTATGCTGCTACTACCGGCTTAAGGGAATGTGCTCTATGATGTGAGGCAATTGAGGCTTTCAGCCCAGGTTTTGCAGGTCTGGGGCAGAAATATGATAGTAATGTTAAATGTTACCATATCTGTTACACCTACCCTGTATACAGCCAATGTCATGTAATTACTATGCCTAACATCTCTTATTGTATGCAAAGCCCTGAATGCTTGTATTTACTATGATACCATTGTTCTGTGCCGTGCTTTTATGTTCACCTACTCATAAATTGGTTGTTTTCCTCTAATAAATATATATTTTATAAGCAACTAAGCTCATATGCATGTTGTGTGGCCAGTTACCACAATCAACATTGGGTAACGAGGGACAGTGTTGAGCGGCAGCTGCGCTGAAAAGCGCATATGCGCTGAT